>JAVSCE010005591.1:0-189224 GCA_032199065.1 Smutsia gigantea | reverse complement strand
GTCTTTGACTATTTTTCCCACACTGAAAGCCAAATCTGCGTAGTTTTTGGCACATAGGCTCTGTTACACACATTCTCGCCATGGGCTCTCAGGATCTTGACGCTTTGAGGCTGCTTGGTAGGTTCTAGCGTCTCAAAAGACAGGGGTGTCATTTGGGCAGATACCGTTGTAGTCATCCAGTCCTTGCTCAGTGAGTTCTAAGCGATGGTAGTGGCCTTGGATAGGCTTGGTTCGTAGATCATCTATTTGATCTTTTACGAACTGTGTGAGCTTCCGTAGGGCCCAAGGGCCAAATGAAATAAGCAGAAGGAGTCCAAGTAAGGGGCCAAGAATAGAGGGGAGTAAGGTGGTTAGAAAGGGAGAGGTGGAGAACCAGTTCTGATACCAACTTTCATTTTGCTCTCTTTCTTTTTTGCGTTTCTCTAAGCTATCTTTGACTCTTTTCATGCTGTCTTCTACTATGCCTGTTTTATCTGCATAGAAGCAGCATTCCTCCTTGAGAGCTGCACAGAGGCCTCCTTGTTGGAGGAGGAGAAGATCTAAGCCTCGTCTATTTTGGAGAACTACTTCAGCTAGTGACTGGAGTGATTCAGTGAGTGCTGTAATGCCTTTTTGAATTTCAGTTAAATCTGCATCTATGGCTGCAGCAAGTCTATTGTACTGTTGGTCAGAAACAACAAGGGAGGCGATGCCTGTTCCAGCGCCCACAGCACCAAGGCCAATGACAAGGGCCAGGGTGGCGGCAGCGATAGGTTCTCTTTTGATTCGACGGCTGGAATCTTCACGTAGGAGAGGGAAGAACTGATCTGCTGAGTAGATGTCAATCCTAGGGATTAATTGAACTAGAACACAAAAATCATGGTGAGTAGACAATGCTTGGACAGAAATATGAGCAGTAAGGCCAGTGGCACAGGCAAAATATGTCCCATTAGGAGCAAGTATATAGGAGTCATAGGGAGAGGGAGTGAAGGTTTGATTGCATAACGGCATGATTTCCTGGGGTGGGTTAACAGATTGGCTATGAACACATGTTCCTATCCCTGATAACTGAGTCAGGGTTAATCCTTCTTTGTGAGAGGCTTGAAATCTAAACATGTCTTGGGTGTTGTTGGTAGGCACAAGGTTAGCAAGAACTGCTACACCCTCATAGAATGGTGGAGAGGAGTGGAAGCAAAGCCAACAATTAGAGGCTGTGTCGGGCTGCGTGGAGTTAAGTAAGTTCCACGATTCTTTAAGCATGTTGAGGAGAGTTTGTTCAGAAGAGGGTGGTGCAGGGGGCATGGTTAATTGTAGGGGTGAAGAGTTGGTAGTAAGGGTGGTATTGTTAAGGGTTGGGGGGAGAGGAGCTAAGCGGTTTGAGCTCCCAGCACTAAGTACTTTATTGGGGCCTGCCGCCACATGAACACTGCTAGGGGGAGTCTTAAGGAGTTTTATTTTGAAACGGAGTCCTGTATCATGGTTATGTACATATAAGCGGAGTCCCCACTCAAATCCTCGGGTGGTCCAATCTTGTTTTTTTTCCTTGATCAGTAAAGGTAATAGAAAGGGGAGTGCCCCACTTATTTATTAGGTCATTTTCTTTAGGTGCAGAGGAGATATTTGCTTTGACAATTATATAATCCCAGCTGGAAGAGGGGTGCCAATAGGTGTCTCCGGTGGTTTCACAGCCCCATGAGGCACAATAATAGTCTGACTGGTAACCACATTTATAATTGAGACTTCGATCTCTGTGAAGTCCGGGGCAGACATAAAATCCTTGGAGCATTTGGTCTTTGTAGGTTCGGGTTTTGTTTGAGAGACTTGTGGCTAGCTGTGTGCGCCGGTTATAGTTGGCACAGTATCCCCCATTGCAGTTGGGGTCGGTAATGCCGGTACAAGAGGGGGGTGTAGGAGAAGAAGGGGCTAGCAAATGGCCGGTGCCCCATCCTGAATCTGAGGCACCAAGAGAAAGCTGGCACAAGTCAGGGGTTAAGGTGGGCCAGGGGGTAGATGAACTCACGCTTGAGATGGAATGGACAACATCTCCTGCCTCATTAATAACTTGCCAGGTGAAGTTGAAAAGCTGATGAGGAGATGGCTGTCTGGGGGCACTAAGGACGAGAGGAGGCCAGAACAGAAGCAATTGTAACAGCATTTTTCTGCAAGGCAAAAAGAAGGGAAATCTCAGGGGTTGCTTTCCCTGGATGAAATGTTATTAACACATTTTATTAATCTTTCTGGGAGCCATCTGGCTGACTGGTGTTCTTGATCATAGACACATGCGTGTTCTTTTCCCCATATAAGTACTGGATGGGGTCCGTGCCACTGATTAGTTAGGGGGTCCTTCCAAAGGACCTGAGCATAAGTATCTTTGGTGGCCGGATGCCATAGTCTGTCTGCTGCAGACTTGCCTTGTTCGTCCACTGATAAGAAGTTGAGGACGAACAGTGCATGATTGAGAAGATTTTTAGGATTTTTATAGTAGTTAGAGAGCTCTGTGGATGATTCTTTTTGTTTAGAAATTTGATTTTTAACCTTTTGATGAGCTCTCTCTATAATCCCCTGTCCCTGAGGATTATATGGGATGCCAGTAAGATGTTTTATTTGGAGGCAATGGCAAAACTCTCTGAAGTTTTTAGCAGTATACCCAGGACCATTGTCTGTTTTTATACATTTAGGAATTCCTAGTACAGTGAGGCATTGGAGGACATGAGAAATGACATGTTTGGCGGCCTCACCACTCTGTAGAGAGGCAAAAATAAAACCACTGAATGTGTCAATGGTAACATGAACATACTTTAGACTACCGAAGGAGAGGATGTGAGTGATATCCATCTGCCATAGCTCTCCGGGGGTAAGCCCCCTGGGATTGACTCCCAAATGAGGCTCAGGGAGAAACATGACACAATTATGACAGTTCTTTACAATGGCTCTAGCTTGCTCTCTAGTGATTTTAAATTGAAGACGAAGGGTTTGAGCATTTAGGTGGTGTAACTTATGGGCTTCTTGTGCTTGGGTAAGGGGGGTAGAGGAAGATACATGAGCCACTAATCTTGTAAGTTGGTCAACAGTATCATTTCCTTTAGTTAGGGGTCCCGGTAAATTGGAATGGGCTCTTATGTGTCCTATAAAAAAGGGATGTCTCCGTGTTAGTATAAGCCTTTGTATGTCGCAGAATAAAGGAGATGCATTAGTAGAAGGTTTGATATAGGGAGTAGTTTCTAAAAGAGGTACAGATTGGGCAACGTAAGAGCTGTCAGTATATAGATTAAAGGTCTGATCTGAGAGATCTATAAACACCTGCAGAACAGCGTATAGCTCCACAAGCTGTGCGGACTTAAAAGGTGTCTGGAGAGTTTTTTGGTTTTTAGATGAATGGATGGCTGCAAGACCTGTGGAAGAGCCATCAGTAAAGACCAGCAAGGCATTTGGAATAGGCCGAGAAGAAGTAACCTTGGGGAATACAAGTGGAGTTGTTTGTAAAAATTGAAGTAGCTTATCGGAGGGAAGATGGCATGAGAATGTTCCCAGAAAGCCAATGCAGGCCAGTGCCCAAGAGTCCTCATTCTGCATAAGCCACTCTATTTGTTTCTCTGCATAGGGAGTGACAATGGATGATGGGTCTCTCCCAAAGAGTTTTCGGGTCGCTGCTCTTCCTTCTATGATTAAGGCTGCCATAAGGGAAGGGTACGTAGTGAGGATTTTTGAGGGAGAGGCAGGGAGATGTATCCAATATAGAGGTCCCTGCTGCCAAAGGATTCCAGTAGGGGTAAAAGTGGAAGGAAACAATATTAGGAGCAGAGGTTTTGTGGGATCATAATAAGAAACTCCTTGTTGCTGGATAGCTATGGAAACTTTATCGATAGCAGCCTGAGCCTCAGGGGTGAGGCTTCTGCTTGACGTGGGGTCAGAATCCCCCTTTAAAATATCAAATAGAGGTTTAAGGTCTCCTGTAGTAATATGGAGGTAAGGACGTAGCCAATTTATGTCTCCTAAAAGCTTCTGGAAATCATTTAAAGTTTGTAAGTGTCCTGTCCTAATGGTGAGTTTCTGTGTTTTTACCTTATAGGGAAATAGTTCAAAGCCTAAAAAGGTATGGGGGGGTTGTAACTGAATTTTATCGGGAGCTACTTGAAGTCCTTGATCCCTTAAGGCTTTTATAATTAATTGTGATAAATAGAGGACTTCAGAATGGTTAGGTCCGGCCAAGAGGATGTCGTCCATGTAATGGATGAGGTAGATATGAGGGTATTGTGAGCGGAATGGATCAATGACTTGAGCAACAAACTTTTGACAGAGTGTAGGACTATTAGCCATTCCTTGGGGGAGGACCTTCCATTGAAAGCGGGGCATAGGGCCTACACAGTTGACAATAGGAACACTAAAGGCGAATCTCTTTTTGTCGTGAGGGTGTAGGGGTATGGAGAAAAAGCAATCTTTTAAATCAATGACAATTTTGTGGAAATCAACAGGGATGGCGATGGGGGACGGGATGCCTGGTTGTAAGGCTCCCATAATTTGCATAGTTTGATTTACTTTTCTGAGATCTTGTAAAAGTCTCCATTTGCCTGATTTCTTTTTAATAACAAAGATGGGGGTATTCCATGGGGAGGTAGAGGGTTCAATGTGTCCTGCTTCTAGTTGTTCCTGCACCAACTGATAAGCAGCTTGGGCTTTTTGAGAAGAGAGGGGCCATTGATCAACCCAGACTGGCTCATCACTTTTCCAAGTGATAGCATCAGCCCAAGGTGCAGGAGTGTCAATAGCCCTTATGAAAAATTTTGAGGGGTTTGGGGGTACCCTAAACCTGTTCTATCCGTTTTTTGAGTGACTATTATGGGGCTGGGGTTGCCTTGTAAGTTTTTTCCTAGTCCTGACCCAGGGGACCACCCCTGTTTTTTCAGTTGCCTGGAGGCAAATTCATTACCACTGCAAAGGACAACATCTAATTGTTCTAAAATGTCTCTTCCCCACAGGTTAACGGGGAGTCCAGGGACTACAAAAGGGCGAACTAGGCCACTGTTTCCTTCAGAATCTTCCCATTTTAAAAATTTTGAACTTTGTAAAGTATTGCTGGACTGGCCAATGCCTTGTAAATGGGTTAATGAGGGCTGTAAGGGCCATAATTGAGGCCAATGGGTTTGGGATAAGACTGTAGCATCAGCTCCAGTATCTAATATACCTTGAAAGGTTTTTCCATCAAGTTTAAGCTGGAGGGTGGGCCTATTAGTAGTAATTTTTTGCATCCAATAGACATCTGAGGAACCAGGGGTGGAGGCTCCCCGGTAACTGCTTTGAGAAGGATAGGTGGAAGAAGATAGAGGCAGGGGAATAGCTTGTGCAATGCGAGTGCCTGCAGACAGAAGAGTAGCTCCTAAGGGGGAAGATACAATAAGTTTGATTTCTCCTGTATAGTCATTGTCAATTAGAGTAGGATGAACTACAAGACCTTTGAGGGTAGATGAAGCTCGTCCAATGATAAGGAAAAACGTGCCTTGGGGAGGGGGCTCATGGATTCCTGTGGGGATGATTGTTGGTCCTTCTTCAGGGGTTAATATTGTGTGGGAGGAGGGACCGAGGTCCAGGCCTGCGCTCCCTGGGGTGGCGCGCTGTAAGGATTGTGCCCTAATGCCCTCGGGGCAGGTTGGAGTTGGGGAGGGGCTGAGGGCTGGCCCCATGGCCCGTTTCCCGAAGGCTGTTGGTGAGGTATTAGAGTCTGGGGAAACGATGGACTTTGATTGATAGGCTGTCCATCGATATCTGTTTTAGATTTGCATTGATTAGCCCAATGTTTGCCACGACGGCACTTGGGGCAAACGGTAGCTGGTAAAACAGGGCTGGGAATTGTTTTCTGAGTGGCTTGGGTTTGTCCTTGCCCTTGTGTGGCCATAGGGCAATTTTTAGCCCAATGTCCAGGTTGTTTACATTTAAAACAGACATTGGGTTTGTTAGAGGATAAGGCTGCTCCAATTGCAATGCCGATGGCATGTGAAGCTGAGTCAATCCCTGAACAGAGTTTGATAAAGTCTGTAAGGGATTTTCCTCGGCGGTTCCCACGGAGCGCTGCTTGGCAAGCAGGATTAGCGTTTTCATATGCTAATTGGAGAACGAATGGGCTTTCACTTTCTTGGGGGCCGAAAATGCGCTCAGCGGCTTCAGTTAGGCGGCCCACAAAATCTGTATAGGATTCTTGTGTTCCCTGTCTGATTTTGGAAAGGGAGGAAGTGGAACTTTTAGTAGGGAGATTTTTCCAGGCTGCTAAAGCTGCTGCTTGTACCTGGGTTAAGATGGCTTGGCTAAATTGCTTCTGGTTTTCAGGATTAGCATAAGGCTCAGTACCTAAAAGTTTATTGATGTTCCAACGCTCAGCTCTTTTTTGAGCAGAGGGCATATTGCTAATGAATGAGCGGCAACGGTCATCATAATCAGTTTTCCAATGGAGATAATCCCCTCTAGAAAGAACAGCCTTTACTAAGTGGAACCAGGTGGACGGAGTGGGGTAAGGGATTCACAGATGGAATCTAAAAGTGACAGAGTGAAAGGAGCGGAAGGACCATATTGGGAGACTGCATGCTGCAATTCTTTAAGGTGTTTGAAACGCAGCGAACGGGGACGCCGTAAGACAAGGGGAGGGGGGCGGCCCTCATCGTCAGAAGAGGAATTTTTTGTGTCTTCCTCAGCCTCACATTCGGAGGAGGAGGAGCGCATGCGGAGAGAATGGTTACTTTCACTATCAAATGGCGCGGCGGCAGCCGTGGTAGATAAGCCGTCGGCAGCGGCAGGGTTATCTGAGGAACGGGTGCAAACGGGAAAGACAAAGGGAGCTTTATGCTTAGGGGCTGAGAGTTTTTTATGAGGTTTAGGAGGGTAAGAAGGAACCGGATTGAAGTGTTGGGGAAGGTTAAGAGAGCTGACAGGCTGGGTAAGCGAGAGTTGAAGGCCTTGGAGTTCTTTAACGAGAGCGTTGCGCTCGGTCTGTAGTTGAATCATGTTTTTAAGGTCTTTTATGTCAGAAGTAAGTGCAGCCTGCGAATGAGAAATCAAGGAACGAAGCTGTGGATCTATGACAGGGGCGCAAAGAGGTGGAGGTTTGTGAAAATGGGGGGGAAAGGAGTGGCCGCAGCCGCCGTATGGAGGAGGGCGATTACTTTGAGGACTAGGAAGAGGATGAGGGGGGGGGTCCTCTGAGGGAAAGGGCTCAGGATCAGAGGGGAGAACAGGGTAGATAGAGGCAGGCGGAGGCCGTTCAGAAAGTACGGGCGAAGGGGGAGAAGAGAGCGGAGGCGGTGAGGGAGGAGAGGGTGGAGATGGGAGATCTTCAGGAGGAATTTCCACAACAGTGTGTCTAGAGGGTGCCCGAGACGGAGTGGGGGAGGTAGCAAGAAATTCAGCGGCAGAGACAACAGCCTGAGCTGCAGAGGGATGAAAGTTTTTGGCATGAGAGAAAATGTCATTTATCATGTTCCAATATGAAAAGGTTTGAATAGGGACTCTCTCAGGTCCAACAGCCTCATAGTGCGCCTGAAGGCAAAGTCTTACACGGTCCCAGCGTTTGGGGTCTACGATTCCTTCTTGGGGGAACCAAGGGCAGACTTTCTGGATATACTGAAAAAACTTCAAGAGATCCTGTTTTTTAACGTGTGCCCCTCTCTCTCGGAGGCACTGTTGAATATCTTTTAAGAACTGCGCCTCCTTAGACAGTTCCTGTCCCATTTTGAGTTAAGAGAACGTCCGAATGGACCTACCCGTTAGCCGTCCGCTTTCGTCGTCACCGATCGGGCGGCTCTCGAGCTGATAGCCCGATGAATCCTGCGCAGCTGCGACTACTTTCTCTTCTAGGTAGGCGGGCTACGATCCTCGAGCCCCACGTTGGGCGCCAGTTGTCCTCGCCAGCGAGGGCTTCTTAAGACGTGGGAGACCTCGGGGGAGCCGCGACTACCTATGAAATGGGATGAGACAAAATGACACGGAGAGCCTGCAGTTTTTTGTCAAGCTCTACTTTATTAACAGAAAAGGCAAGGAATATATAGCATTTGAAGGGGCGTGGTAGGGAGTAGCTTTTTTTGGTTGGTTGCCCATTATGATAATGAGGTAGCTTACAAAGTCCAATCACACACCGAGTTGTGCACATGCTCAGTAGTCTTTGACGTAAGCAACGGACCTGGTTGAGGACTTAGCGGGAAGCTGTGGCGGGAAACTGACCAAGAAGAAGTAAACAACAAGATGGAGTCCTTTTGTTCTTGTGTCACATGGTTCCTAACATCTATTGCTAAATGAGTTAACTTTCTTGTTCTTGTGCTCTAGCAGAAAGGAGGGGGGAGGAGGAGAAAGGAAAGGTGAGTACAGGTTTGTGGTTAGTATAGAAGGTGGAGGAGCTCTCACAACATGGTATCATAAATGACAACAGCCCCTGACAGAGGTGATATCGTTCAGCAGTCCTGGGAGCCTCTGGGTCACAGAGCTCGGAAGGGCAGCAGCAGCTTGGAGCCTTGTGTGTATATAGCCACAGCGTTTATCTTATCTTTTATCCGATCTGGTCTATGGTTAGCAGATACTGGGTGCAATTTCATGGGGTATGCAAGCAGGTAGGATCTATATGCCTAAAAATCTGCTTATTAGGGCTGTGTTTAAAACAAATGGATGGGTAAAAATTGAGTTTGGTGCCTGTGGGTTTCTGATCTAACTCATCCCAGACTGCTGTAAAGGAGTAAACAGAATAGGGCCAAAGTACAGAGGCTATCTTTGGCTCGTTTAGATTAACAAAGTCTCACCGTCTCCAGGGGATTCTAACGCCTCTGGCTCGAGAACACACTACCCACTGACCTAAAGGAATGAGCAGTGCAGACCTCTTGTGAGCAGGACAGCTCGGGAAGAGAGGGTGAAGCTCAGTCTGTTCTGCCAAACTGACGCATCAGATTAAGTCTCTGTACCCAAGAGAAGTAAAGGAAAGGAGAAGATGACTGCAACAGAATTTCTGTGCACAAGGAGGGAAACATTAGGACTGAGGAATAAGTATTCTCTCCTCATAAACATACCCTCCAAGATGATTCTGTGTCCTAAAAAAACATTTTTTTGGTAAGAACTTTTATTTTCATTGCTGAGAAGGAGGAGCTCCAATTGTTACTGGAGATGGGCTCTGGGTCTCATTTGAGGAAGAATGCAACAATGGACACAGAAAAGCCTTTGCGTATTAATAGTTCATTTGGAGAATAAGGTTCAGAAAAAGACAAAGAGTTAATGCCCAGACCCAGAGAGCCCCCCTCTAGGGAACAATAGGGAGCCTTGTTTATATGAAGGAAGATGAATATTCATTGAGTGGGATTAGGTTTCAAAGAGAATGGGTGGGGTTAGAGCTTGCTCCACCCTCACGTCCAGAAAGGGGAGGTTTTTTGACTATATTTGTTTCTCTTCAGAACTGTCACTGCGTGGGGAGGCATGATTTTTACTGTTAGGGAGTGTATAATGTATCTGGAGATAAAGCCAGGGTCCACTTCTTCTCCATGTTGGAACCAGCCAGTTTTGGGGGTCTTTTATCAATACCCTCATTCCGTCTCCCACAGGAACAGCTTGTACAGAATGTTTACAATATAAGCAAGCACCCACCGAAGTGCTCCCTCCCTCTCCCTGCTCTGTTTAGCTACCTGCCTACTCTAACACAATGAGGACTGCCTGTTCTCTGTAAATGGAAAGCAGCTTCATTACCCTGACAAACAACAGTGCTTTCTTTGCCTGTGGGTGGTAAAAGCTGTTTATATATTCTTACCTTAATTAAGTAATCTCTGACTGAAATGATTATCTCATAAGTGTTCTCAACAGATTTTCTTTAATGAATTCCCAGAAATACACCTATTTTCAGTGTTATAAAAGGTATGTAAATTAAGATCTAATATTGAAGCTGTTTCCCTTAATTCAGTTTTCAGTTTCTTTCATTTCTTCTTTACAACATTCATGTCCCCATAATCATCCACTTGTTCAATCATTAATTTATTCATCTTGTCTTAGCGAGTATGTTCTATGCATTAAGAACTGCCCTGAGTATTCTGAGATGATAGATGTTGAAACCAGAGCTGGGAGTAAAAAGAACAAAACAAAAATGTTTTGTTTTGTTTTTTTAAACTAATGAGAACCTATATAAAGAAAATTCGGTTACCAGGAGCTTTAAACATGTTGGTCTCAGTTATTTTTTTCTCCTTTCTTTCACATTTAGGGAAATTCACACTAAATTAGCATGAAAAATTCAAGAGGGAAAAAGACAACAGAACCACCACCCTAACACAGAAAAAGTCCACCTTGATATTTAGTGAATAGAAATTGTGTCACTTTACATGGTAATTTAAACGACAGATGCTGAATCTTTGGTAGGTCTTACACTTCTCCCTCCTGGCTGAAATCTTGAGTTAGCTGGAAGAGGCTCCAGCCCCTTGATTCTGTCAGTATTGATACCATTTGCATAAGTACCTGTCATTATCCCCTATCAAGTGCTCCTTTCCAACCTTGAACGTTTCTTCTTGATTCATTATAATTAAAGAGCTAATGTAGCCATTCAAGTTCACATTGTCAATGACCATGTAATCATCTTCCCTAGTGGCCAGCATTCCTTTCTTTTTATGAGGTTACAATTAAATTCCTTCCAGCCATAAGGTCAAAAGAATCTGGAACAGTTAGCCTTCCCAGTGACTAATTTCACACCTGTGACTCTGACACATATAAAATAAGACCTCTTAAATGGAAGGTGTCAAATTAAGAAATAATATACATTTGACTACACCTCAACTGAAGTCAATTAGACGTAAAAATTAAAGACTGTGGATTCTTTTCCTGTTCCCGGAAGTGATGCTTAACACTCCACTTATCAATTTAAGACACATCTGTGTCCCTTAGAAATATTAAAGTAATTTGTAAGTTGGAAGAGAATTAAAATGGCCCAAAGCCTGGAGGAATACTAGCTAGAAGATTAAGATAATGTGCTTGTGTCTGTTCCACAAAAACTTGTCATGCCTGAGGGTTTCGACCCCAGGCAAGTTTACTCTGGATTTGGTGAGACTGAATAAGGACAACAGAACCTTGGGCATAAGAAGGGGTTTCTACCAAGCTTTATTCCCAAGGGTGGTAGGGTGAGCCCTGGATTCCCGTCATGTCTGCCTCTACCTCCAGCTCAGCCTCTGCTTCGGGCTGTGCCCTCGCTTCCAGCCTCTGCTCTCCTCTCTCCTCCTCTCTTGCACTCTTCTATAGGCTCTGCTCTTAGCACTAGGGGAACTTATTTTATAGCAAAACAGGCAATAATGGCTTATCACCAATGGGTATGCAAGCATGTGCCTACCCAGTAAGTTAACTATTACATCATCACAGGTACATAATGGATAGATTAAGATCAGGTGAGGATCCTGGCCATGGAACTTCCATTTCCCCTACTTGTCTATCCATTTATTTTGTTCCCTTCCTAAGATTTGCTTATGTTAAGTTCTTCTAAAATGGATTTTGTTACTTTTCCTTCTACTGAGGCTTTTTATGTTTTGCAGAGGATTCCGATTATTACATCACTATACATGGCTAAACGCCATGGGCAAATTTGGTCTCTGGCTTCCAAGATGTAACACTCATCAGTGAAGCCTGCTTTTATTTCTGTTATCTTGAAATCCATTGTTAACCTTCCTCTTCACCTACAACTGTCAGTGATTCTCAGTTTTACTCTTGCACACACATCCCTCCCCAACTCCTTGTGCCTTTAACCTTTCTCCCCCCGAAGAGTTGTTTTCAGCGGTGAGGCTATTTACTGGAAGCACTACAGATCTAACTTCTTCTGGAAGTCACTGTCTCCATCAGTAAATCTCAAGGGGGTTCTTGAAAAGGAGGCTGCCTGTGGTGGCCACGGTGCTCTTGCCTGCACTGCTCAGAGGGCCTCCTGGGCTGAAGAGTGGGACACACAGCCTGCAACTTCCAAACTCTCCAGTCCAGCTATGCACAGATTCCAGGAAGTCAAAGTAAGGAACAAAGGCAGGTGACTTTCACTCAAAAACATCTCTGTGATGACTCCGAGCCCTGAAGAGCAAACAAGATCCAAATCTTGAACCTCTTAAAGTTGTTGGTACCTTTTGGTCTCATAAGAAAAACAACTGTTGTTGTCTTTTGTGGTAGATATCCATTATTACTGCCCCCCAGAGTCCATTCACTCTTCTTTTGCTAACTACACCTTGACTTCCATTGGAATAACCATGCGTTCTCTGCTGTCAGCCTATATGCTTTGAATAACATTTTGCATTCTGTGGGGTGCATGTACCCAACTGCAGAGGCAATGGACTGAGCAATATGAGGTGTGGTTCCAACTCCTTTAGCACAAAAAGAGAGGTGTTTAAGAATAGGGCAAAGACAAAGGAAGCAGAATCCAGAAATGGAAAGAAAAAAAAAACAAAACAAGTACTAGTGATGTTGAGTTCCTTCATCGAGATAAACCTGAAACCAAGCCTATTTGCAATAGCTGAATTCTTCATGAATTCATTCATTGAAAAATATCAAGCCCTTCTGAGACAGGGACCATGGGCTTAGACACAGTAGGATGAGGGCCTCTGGAAAAAAACAAAACAAGGTAACCATTGTGAGATTTGCTTTGGCCTGCTCGGGAGCCCAGCTTATTTTTCTAACTTTACCCAAGTGCTGCCTTCCTTCCTCCAGCCCTAAACAAATGATTTGTTGCAACTCGGGCAATGTAGCAAACAAGCCCCAAACTACTGCAAGCCCAAAACAACACAGTAAAAAAGAACAGGAAGGATTCCATCTTGAAACCCAGTTAGTTAAAAAGTAAAACAATGACTCAGCGCACCTTTGGAGCAAAGCAGGCAGCCTTGAGTGATGTGCTCCCAGACCAGGAAGCTGTTATCCTGGGAGGAAATCAGATCAGTAAAGTTCTTGTAAATAACCAGGAAGACTAACAAGAAACTTATTGTTTCTTCAAAAGTATTTGGAACCACTTAACAGGTGTATATCCCTAGCCCTTTGTCTCTCAACTGCCTATAAAAAACCCCTAGACAATGCACCACCCCGGACTCTCTTGTCCCCTCCTGGCGTGAGCCAGGAGCTCTCTGTCCTTTCACTCTATCTCTAAATAAAAGCCTGTACCTTGCTCTCCTACCTTGACTGTTCGCGAAGTTCATTCTTCGGCTCCGTGAACAAGAACCCCGGCATCACATTCTATGTATCTTTCCCTCATCCAAAGCCAGAGATACAAAGTAGTCGTTGATCTCAGTGATATGTAAAAAGGCAAGCACCCTGGAGTCTGATAAGTGCTCAGACTTGACAGCTGCATGTGGTGCAGCCCTCATTACCCCCTCAATCCCAGGCAAACTGGGATGGTTGGTCATATCACACCACATAGTGTGTTCAGGGACCTCTCCATATACAGAATCCTGATGAAGTGGGTGCCCCAGGGCCTCCCACATGGAGACATGAGAGGAAATCAGAGGCCCTCAGCCACTGAGGCTATCACTCCCATTCTTGCTTTTGTTCCTGCAGCCAAGCCTGGAATAGAAGAAACATTGCTTCATAAAAGACATGCTCAGCTGGTGAAGGCATGCTGTTTCTCCTTCTGGGATCTGGTTTTGAATAGGAGGAGTACGGAATAAAAGGAGAAGAGAGGGAAAGAATTTGTCCAGATACTCATGGTTAATTAGACAACCTTACCAATTTAGTTTTGCAATGAAATATATTTTCTGCGACTGAAAGACAAGTGGTAAGGCAAAGCATTGCTGAATGATAAACAGCTTAGTTTGACTTAAGTGTTTAAGACAAAAGGCAGTCACCTGGCCATGGAGTGTAATTCGTTAACATTAAACAGATTAGATTGCATTACTGTGTGAGCTTCCACCCACACAAACAAGATAGGCATTAGCTAAGCTTTGTCAATCGTTTAGGTATATGCAGATTTTCAATGTGAAAGTATCTGCAGCTGTAGGATCCTACTGTCCCAATTATACCAGACACTCAAGTGATGCTGACACCTTGTTGACTTGTTTCTGAATGCCAGAGATGTGGATGTCAGGATTGAAGATTCTTGACATGATAGGTATATTTGCAGAAGATATTAAAATAAAACCAGGGGAGAAAACAGGTAAGCAACCCATATAAACAAATAACTATTTCAAGAGTATTGAAACAGATAGATTCCAATTTGTGTTACTTACCTTGAGTCATATTTATCAGAGATAAAGTTCAGTCAAAACAAGATTGATTTAGACCTGATATCACAAACTAGCAGGCCACAAGGAGGCCCAGATAGGGTGTGGCTCTGGTTTGTTTGTTTTTAATTTCAATTAGGGTTAAACATGACAGAAGGAATGCATGTGTTTATCTGTAGCCCCTCATGAAATAGAGGGAATATTTTCCTCATGAAAATACTATCACTAAAGCAATAGTAAAGTAAGAAAAGCAGTATGAATCCCTGATGATGAAGAGAATACAAAAAAGGTGGTACAGTACAAGAGATGCAAATGAAATTTTGGAAGGCAAAGTGAATTAAGTAGTGGTAACTAACTCAACAAAGATAAAGCTGAAACTTAATGTGCTTTCAGAGGGCAAGGGTAACAAGCTATGCAATCTGCCCTTGGGAACCCTAGAAAGTCTTAGAACTCAGCATTAACACAGAATTCAGAGTACACTTAAAGGCTGGGGTGGGTGGAAAGCCTTTTACCGGAGCAGTTGGACCTGCAAGTCCCCTTTCCCAGGATATGTGATTAGGCAATTAATTCCCTTGATACTCACCCCCTGAGGAGAACAAATGTTTACTCTTGAGAAGTTGAATCTGAGCCACCCTAGACTCATGGACATCTCATACAGAGAAGGGCTGAGGCACAGGGATTAATTGAAAGTCTACCTACAGAACTACTGAGATGCTCAAAGCCCTCTTCTCTTCTTCTGCCTACGCTTAGAGCCCCAGCAGCCAGATTCATACATCTAGGAAGTCTCTGAAACATGAACCACCCCCAAAGAAAGACCTAATAATACTGATATCTGGAAGCTCCAGAGAAAAACTCGGTTGTTGCCCAATAACCAATGGTAAGCCCACAGCCCATCAGCCCTGCCCATGCAAAAAGAACTTGTAGCTTCTCAATGCTTCATTTTGAGTATCAACAGACAGCCTAGGAGTGCCAAGCATTTGAGAAAATCCTCCAACATTCGAGATCAAAATAAACAAAAATATAAAAGAAATAACTCCAAAAAAGAAATTCAATGGAAGGAGCAGGCAAAAACTTTAAAGACACAGAGAAAGATGAAATACATGGGTGTAAAAATGAAAACTGAGACACCAAAAAAGAGATCAGAAAATTTTAAATAAGACAGCTGAAAAAAAATGTTTTTAAATATAGAAGAGATGGACAATAAAGCTAGGAAATCTCTGTGAAAACCAAAAAAAAGATACAGAAATAGGCAACAAAAAAGATACAGAAATAGGCAACAAGAAAGAAATGAGAAGAAAACCAGAGAATCATCCAGGGGTTTCACATTCAGTCAATAGACATTCTAGGAAAAAAAGAAGAGGAGAAATTACTATTAAGGAATTAATACAGGAAAATTTCCCATTCAAGAGTAGCTGTTGATTCATCTCCTTTAATATCCTTTGTAATAAATTGGTAATCCAGTGAGCAAATGGATTTCCTGCTTTCTGTGAGCTGCTCTAGCAAATTAACTGAACCCAAGGAGGGAGTCAGGGAAATCTCTGATTTTTAGCCAGTTGGTCAGACGTCCAGGTAACAACCTGGATTTGCAGTTAGCATCTGAGGTGGGGGGCAATCTTGTGGGACTGAGCTATTAACCTGTAGAAACTGATGTGCCGCTTCTGGTTAGATAGTGTCAGAATTGATTTGGGTTGTAGGACAGCCAGCTAGTGTTAGAGAACTTCCTGGTGTGTGTGGGTTCCATTGGTATTGAGTCCTGGACCCATAGTAACACTGAAGGAGACTGACAGAGTCTCTACTCCAAGACAAGTTCCCATGACTTGGAAGGCAGAAACAAGAGAACAGACAGAATCACACTCTGTTTCTTAAAGCTTCTGCCTGGAAGTGACACATATCACATATCTTAGTTCATGAGAGTAGGAATGTATAATCCACTTAAGGAAGGAACATCGCTGAACCCACACTTATTTTTAGCATAAATCCACAAGAGTTGAGTTGCAATTATTCCTTTAAATATGTATACACACTCCAATTTTTCACCACACTCTAACATCTCCCTGACACTGAGACTATTATTAATTGCTCTTGCACTTTGTAATTTTTATAGTATGCATTTGTAATAATAACATTAAAAGTAAAGTGAAGTATTTCTCTATGCCCACAGAAGAAAAAGAAACATAGAATAAGAGAATGGAATGTGTGGGTAAAATTGCAATATTTCCAGAATCTCTCACCTGGCGTTAGTGCATCTCCATATCAATAGGGGTTTTCAAACGGTGGAAAGAAGTAGTCCACCTCCGTTTCAGTAGGTAATTACAAGGGGGAGCAAGGGCATATCTGAACTAGAGAGGTTGGGTGGGGTCCCTTTTTGCAGCAGGGTCACAAGAGACACGGGCGAGCAGAAGTGGACAACTGCTTTTAAGCAACAAATTGGTTTATCCCAGTTTATTTCTCCCTTTGACTGATTTAAGATTCAAAGGTAATTTTCCCAGGTTGGGAGACAGATTTTCCCCCCGGAGTTACAGTGTTTCAAGAAAAATGGAAAAAATCTGTAAGATTTTTTTTCTTCCTTAAAGAAGAGGAACAACAAACATAGGCAGATAATGCCATGTGGTCATGGAGGAGGAGACTGAGTTATGCCATCACAAGCCAATGAATGCCTGAGGCTACCTGAATCTGGAAGGGGAAAAGAAGGATTCTCCTCTGGAGAATCCAATTAATTAGCCCTTTCGAGGTGAAGTATTTGCTCTTTGAGTGAAGACATCCTTCTTTCATTATATATTTAATGATGACCTGGCGGACTGCAGAAACCATCCAGATCCTGATAGCATCAGTCGGCAAGTCATGAACAATTCATTACCAGTTAGTTCAGGTAGACATAGGAGCCTGGAGTTTCTAGATTGTTAAGTGCTATACAAGCCACAATCCCATTAGAAAAGTGGGTTCTCCAAGGAGGGGCATGTGAGCACTACATAGCCCAAGGGCAAGGTAAGATCAGAGTTGAGAGTTTTGAGCAGCTAGGGGGAAGCAAATGCCAAGTAAGCCAGCTGAAGTCAAAATCCAAACAGAAGGGCATAAGCCAAAGGATCATTTCAGAAAGCGAGGATGGAAAGTAAACTCAGAACAAATAAGTAAATCTACATCCACATTACAGCAGATGGATGATGACAGTTTATTCTAGGATAGATGTGAGAGCAAGAGAAACTCCATTTTAAAAAGGCCATCTTAAGAAGGAGGCCTCAACCCCGACCTAGTTCTAAGAAAACTTTGTTCCAGTTACTGGAAAAACCACCCGTTGTTCCAGTAACCTTCACTCCAGATAGTTCCCCTAGCAATGCTCCTGTCCCTTGAAGATAACATACCTTACATGTTACATCAGCCGGCAGCTTAGCACCAGCCGGACTCAACCAATAAAGAATGTACAAGCCACCCTTACTTTAAATCATCCAATCAGCAGAGGCCAGGTGCAAGTTCCTTTCTTCCTGCACCTTGTAATACACAAAAACTTTGTCTGCCCTGGGCTCTGGGCTCACATTCCTGACCTGCTGCGTCGGTGAAGGTTGTGGGTCTGAGCTCGAGCTTGAAATAAATGACCCTTTTGTGTTTGCATCGGAATTGGCTCCTTGGTGGTCTCTTGGGGACTCGCGACTTGGGCGCAACACAGAGATCAACTGCCCTCTGCAGGGTGTATCTAGTAGGTCTTGGCTGAGAGGAGGTATGGCTTGGAAAGGCCAGGCAGCTCTGGAGAGCCCCAGGGGAGCACATTCACAGGTGGTCTTCTGGCACCTTCCCTTAGCTCTACCTCTGAGAAAGTTCCCACCAATCAGAGAGATGAGCATATCTATCTGAGTCAAGTACCTATAGCATGGCCTGGAGATTTACTAATTAAAAAGATGGTGTAGTTTCAACAGCAAGAAAAAGCCTATTTTGTCTGTAAATGCCATGTTGTCCAGAAAGATGACATTTTAATCGCCTGTTGGTAGTCTAGCCTTGGTCTTACAATTCAGGGCTTAATGTCTTTTCATTTGTGTTGTATCAAAACTGTCCTCACTCCACTGTGTGTGTTATGCTTTCTCTATTTTTCACAGATCACATACTTTTTCATTAGGGGCTTACAACTTGTATCTTTATTTTCCATCATGTTCAATCAGTTATAAATCTCCTAAATCATTTCTTTCTCCTAGCTATACAGAAGCACATCAATACTGAAGGGCTAATTAATTTGGACTTTTATCCTATACGGCTTCCCTGTCCTTTTTAGTCAAAGGGCCAGAGCACATCGTTTGCTAGTCACTTTTATAATAAGCACTAATTTTTGCTCTTAAGTAGTTATTGACCTAAATAACCAACCATAGGAGAATCATCAAGAAAACTAAACAGTCCACGTGATAGAAGATTAGGCACCTCTAAGCATGGTGCTTAAAAATAATTGTTCAGGAAATTCTTCAGAAAATATCTTGAGGAAGAGTTGCCATACAAATGAGAAATCAGAATATAAAATACAAATATAGTATTGTTCTAATTATGTAAAATGTATATGTTAAAACCTAGGTAGCATTTTTCTTTCTTGTTCATTGTCTCTGAGCTTTTTCAAAATTCCAGTAAAAAGCACATATTTTTATAATTGGAAAAATACGTATTTCTGTTTATTTTTGGAATATGAATGATATTCACATTACTCAGTTTTACAGTATTACCTTAGAGGAGTTCATATCTGAGTTCAAAATCATTGAACAGTTTTTCCCAATAAAAAAGAATAAAAAAAAATAAATCTTAACATTCATATCAAGGCCACAACATTCACAGTTGGCATGTGGCTACTCAGAGACTTTTACCCATTGTAACGTTGGAACCTTGGAGGAGAATCTGCAAACTGATTCTCAAAGGGCCAGAGAGTAAATATTTCAGGCTTTGTAAGCATTAAGTCTCTGTGCAACTACTCAGCTCTGCTCTTGTAGCACCAAAGGGGCCATAGACTGTGTGGGAACAGATGGGGATGTCTGTGTTTCAGTGAAACTTTATTTACAAACACAGGTGGTAGTTTGCCAACCCCTGCCCTAGAACAGCACTTCTTAAACTTCATGTGCATATGAATCAAACGGAGACTTAGCTGAAAAGCAGATTCCCATTCACTGGTGCGCAGTGGAGCTGGAGTCTGCATTTCTAACTAGCTTCCAGGTAAGGCTGTTGCTCCGAGGACAACACTGAACAGTAAGGCAGATACCATTTTATCAGCCACTCATGGGACCTCATTCGGAGACAAAAAGTATCTTTGTTTAACCATGTCACATTTACATTATATTAATTTTTACTATATTTTTGTAAAATATATTTTACAAAATTTTTGATTAATATTTTTCAGCCTTATGCCTTGTTTTATTGCAACAATTTAAGGACATTAAGTGGGAGACAGATGACTTTAAATCTTTAAAAATAGTTTACTGAAGCAAAATGATTAGTTGACTTTCATGTTGACAAAAAATTCATTTGTTTATTCACTCAATAAGAATTTATTGCCTCTAGACACTAGGTTGCCAACTGCTTGAAATACAGACGTAAAGAAAACACAGTTCCTGGCTTCAAAGAGCTCATAATCAAGTGGTTGAGGCAAGCACAAAAAGAAACAATTACTTTTATTAAAAGAAATAGGCAGATCCAAAATAGTTTTGCCTGGAAGCATTCAGATGTTTTACAAAGTTTTTAGGTTGTAGAGATTGTTGTTATTGACCAGTCCTGAAAATTCAGCTACTTTTCAACCTCTGTCATGGATACATCCAACTTCTAATAAGTCACAATGGCTCCTTCTGCATATATCCCTTCAAAACTTGCCACCTTAAGGGCATGTAGTGAATGTAGCCCAGATTTCCCTAGGATCCACCATTTGAGGTACTCATGACTTAACACTAACTGAAATATTTCACCTTGACATCTCTATTTGGATAACCAAAATCCCAAATTCAATACGGCAAAAAGCAAACTCCTGAACCCCCAGAGCAGCACCACCCCCACCTTCCTATCTCATCTGATGGCAGCTCCATCCGTCTTATTGCTCGAGTCAGCCAAGTCCACCCCTGACTCTGACCCTCCAAATCTGTGTCTAAGTTATTTAATTTATAGCTGGGGTGGAGGAGGGTGAGGACACTGTGGACTTGTTTTTCTAAATAAAGTTGGAAAAGCAAACAAAAAAATTAAGAACAACATTGCTACCTTCTCACCTTTCCAATTTCCCACCCCTCCAGGGCCCAGTTGGCCAAGGAGTGGTATGATATTGAAGTATTTTGGCATTGCCAAACCTTTCCCTCCCTCCCCACCGATCGCCCTGAAGTCTCTGCTCATTGTCAGAGATTTGCAGACCGGTGGGGTTTTTTGCTGTTGCTCTTGTTTTCTCATCATTACACTGTGAACCCACTAAGAAACTGAGAAGCTTAATGAAAAAATAAAATGTTTATGTTGTTGTTTTATATATATATATTATTAAGAAAACAGCTGGGGGGAGAGCTGCATCTATATATACCATAGACCAGGTGACTTAAACAACAGAGATTTACTTCTCACAGTTCCGGATGCTGGGAAGTCTCAGATCAAGGTGCCAGCCAATCCAATTCCCTGGTGAAGCCTCTCTTCCTGGCTTGAAGACTATGGCCTCACCTGGTTGAAAGAGAGAAGAAGCAAGCTTTCTGGTACGTATTCTTAAAGGGCACTAATACCATCACAAGGGCCTCACCCTCATGACCTCATCTAAACCTAATTACTTCCCAAAGCCCTATCTCCAAATACCATCACCCTGTGGGGTTAGGATTTCAACACCTACATTTTAGGGGAAAGCAGTTCAGTCCATAGCATCTATTATCTCCCTCCTCCCCTTTTGTGTAAGGTCCACAAGAACAGGAATCATTGTTTTATTCGTTGCTGTATCTCCAGCCCTAAGAAGAGTGCCCCGCACAGGTCTGTCAATAATTGAATCAGTTCTGTCCCACCGTACCAGTACAGGACCCTCTGTACCCCTTCAAAGTCTTGCACAGGAATTGGGGGGATTGTCCGGGAGTGTCTCCAGTAACTTCATGATTAGCCTCTCAGATCTTTGCCGTGCTCTTGGCCACTGTTTATGATGCTTCTTGAGGGAAAGTCCCACCCACCCCTGTGCCAGCCCCACAACCACTATAACCAGCCCTTACCTGTGTCAAGGATGATGCCTCTTAAAGGCCCAAAGCCGTGAAGTTGTGCTGTGTTCCCTGAAGCCCTCGCTGAGCTGAACATTGTGATCTGGAAGCAGTGGAGAGAATGTTCCTCCTTCTCATTTGTGGCCGCACACTGTCACTGGGGCACCACACCAAGCCTGCACACAGAGGCACACGTGCTACTGGCCCTACAGGCTCCTCCAGAAGTTCAGAAAGCTCTGAATCCTCCAGAAGGTGCAACTGCACATTCACCATTCCCCACGTCCAAGATGGTGCTCCCAAATTGTACTGGTAGATGAGGTAGACAATGTACGTTTTTTACTTTGTCAGGATGTTGTCTCTTCAGTTATTGAGTGCTACTGCTTCGGCTCAAACCATTATTGTGATATCCAAATCGTTAAGTGGAAAAGCATATACCCAACAAGCAACACCTAACCTCAAGTGCACAAGGTGTTTGTCCATCCTTGAAAGAAAGGCACTGAATGAATAAACAGACCTTTCTTGTTATGCATTATTCCAAGACAACTTGAATATAAATCTTGTTATACATTATTCAAATGTAATTTTTCACAATAACAAATAAATGTTCTAAAATGCCCCCATGCTGAAGGATATATCAATATTGAATGAAGTTCATTCACAATATTTTATTTAGAGACAATTTAAGAGGCAGGGACTTTCTATTACTTTTACAAATGTATTTGGTGGCTTCTCTTCTTTGTTGAATTACATTTAAATTC
Source organism: Smutsia gigantea (assembly GCA_032199065.1). Lineage (NCBI taxonomy): Eukaryota > Metazoa > Chordata > Mammalia > Pholidota > Manidae > Smutsia > Smutsia gigantea. Next base: position 167,162 of record JAVSCE010005591.1, on the reverse strand, counting down.
TCTTCCTCAATGCAATCCAATTGCAGTGTTTCTGTTTTCATCAGAGGCCGTACAAGTGCATCACACAGGTAATCAAAAGTCCTGTAGTAGTGGGCTCTGTGATGCTGGGCACAGCTGCTACTTCTTAATTTCCTTGTTGATATAATAAAATGGTTGGATCGACCATCTCTAATACTTCTTCTAGCAACACATTTTCCCGAGTCCATGACTATAGTTGGAAATGACTGTTTAGTACACGTTCACACTCCAGACCAAGTAATAAGTTGCAATTTCAATTTATCTTTAAGAATTTGAACATTACTTATGTGTATGTATTATTGAAAATGCGTACATTATTGGACAACAGTTTTCTGAATATGCTAAACTAATATAACTGTTCCAATTTTATAGACATTCATTTGGCCAGTTGGTTGGTCAACATCTTTGAGCACTTACTATGTGCCAGGTATTACGTTAGATCCTGAGTATGCAAAGTTAGAACATACTTTCTGCTTTTAAGAATTACATAAATAAAATTATGGCAACAAAAAATGTTGACAATATAGGGTAGGTGTTCATATAGCATATTAAGTGGACATGAAGAAAAGAAGTCAGTTTTATCTGCAGGGAGGGGCTAAGGAAGGTTTCCCAGGGGAAATGAGGCCTGATCAGAGACTTGAAAATAATGAGAAGGGTGAAGGTACTCTGGGAAGGAAGGTACACTTGGCAAAGACAGTAAAGCACAAAATAGGTTTGCACCTTTGGGAGTGCAGGAGCTTCACTAAAGTATAAGGAGAGAAGAAAAAGGACTTTCCATGTCACAGTGAGAAGCAGGTGTTAGCTGGCAGTGCTGGGGGTCCCTTGAGGACTTTAAGCAGGAGAATAGCTTGATTAGAAGTGCATTATTGAAAGCTTCCTCCAACACCATTTTGGAAGATGAATAAGATCAGGGCCAGGGAAGGCAGAGGATGGTGTACTATTTAGTCATGGCTACAATAACAAAGTACCACAGACTGGCTGGTTTCAATGACAGAAATTAATTTTCTCATAGTTTCACTGGCTGGGAATCTGAGATCGCGCTATTGGCAGGGTTGTTCCTTTTGAGGCCTCCCTCTGTGGGTGGTAGATGGCGCTCTTCTCTTTGTCTTCCCATGATCGTCCCCTTGTGTTTTTGCCTGTCCTCATTGTCTCTTCTTATAAGGACTCAGTCATATTGGATCAAAGCCCACAACATGACCTCGTTTTACCTTAATCACCTCTTTAAAGGCCTATCCAAATACACATTCTGAGTTAGAACTTCAACATAGGAACTCAGGGGGATGCAATTAAGCTCAAACATATGGGTTAAGTAGGGCTTCTGCAGCCGTCCAGCTGAAAGACAGTGAAGGACATGAACCCAGATAAGAGCGTAGGGACACAGGGGTGGTGACGGACACAGGACACATTGCAGAAGACCTGGTTACCACCTAGCTCTGGAAGCAAAGTGGGAAGTCAATCTTCACAGGTTGAAAATCCATGAAGTGTGGATGCCAGGAAAGCCCTGCTCCTGCTGTTAGTCCCGGAGCCTCCTGCTTCCTGTCTTGGGAGCCTGCTTGGGTCAGTTTTTCTTCTCTTTTGTTAGCCCTCTCTTATGCTGACCATAAATTCTTTTTTATTATTTTGTTTCTGTTTTAATGCGTCAAAGAAGCCTAACTGATAAATGACTATCATTTTAACTGAAGGTAAACTATAGGCCAGCAGATCCTGAAACCAAAATGAAATAAACTAAGATTCCAACTTTTCATTTTGGGCCAAACTTCTTGATTTGTAATAACTTTTACTTCTGCAACTATGGAACATTCCTCTGTCCATCTCTTTATCTTAAATGTCAATGATTATGTTTTTTTTTTTGGTCTTATTTGCTCTCCGATGCTGTTTCTGTCTTAATTCCCACCGTCTGCCAAGCCCAGGCCTTCTTCACCCTCTCACCTCATTCCCTGGAAAGGCGCAGTTATCTGTAGAAAGACAGCCGTCAAGAGAATCTCTTGCTCACACATCTGCGCGCTGTCAGAATGACAGTCTCTGAGGGTTGCGAGATCACTACCTCCAGCTCTGAATAGTACATTTTCTTTTCCTTCAGGTCTTCTGGATTTACAGTTCAGAGGCCATCTTTGGAAACTTCTTGCTCACAATTTTTCCTTAAGTGTTCTTAGAGCTTCTAATCCAGCCTCAAGGAAGAACAGGGTGGGGAGGTACTTTGGGGATATTCTGTTTCAACTCCCTTGCCTCTGGAGAAGAGGAGGGAGGCTGAGGGATTCACACATTCAGCTCTTAGCAGAGCCTGCTTGAGTGCCAGGTCCGGGAACTCCCCAGCAATTATTCTTCCCATCAGACTACACTGTTTTCTTGGGGTTTGGATTTGTTTATTATCCTCCAGAATGCCACACTATTTAAGATATTAAAATACCTCCTCCTAAATTCTCTACCTCCACTCCCAAGTTTTTATCCTCAGCTAAATGGTGCTGTAGGTGGGGTTCTCCAAGAAGCAACTCAGATGGCATTTAGTATACACAGCGTCCATCAGCAAGTGCCCTTGGGACAAACACCTTGTGGAAATGACGGGCAAAAACAGTAATGGACAAAAAATGAAGTTGCAGCTCAGGCCACTGAGAGTTTGGCCAGGCCCACCAAGAAGATCTGGAGCAAGAGCAACCCTTCAGAGCTGCCCCAAGCCAGGCTGGGTTGGTGGGCCTCAGTCACTGGAGGTGGGCCACCCTGCAAGGGCATGACCTGGGGCAAAGCTGAGGCTGTCCCCAAAAGGGCTGAGAGGGGCAGTCTGTCCACTGACAGCGCTTCTGGCAGCCGGGGTAGCAGGCCCTCCCTTAAAGGGGGTGATGTCCCTCAGACACTATTACTCCTCCCAGTGACTAACCTTCACAGTGCTGGACACTGAACGTGACTCCTACCCCTGAGGAACCTAGAGTCTGGTTGGAGAGACTGCTAATAAAGCATGATGATAACGTGAAACACAAAATTACACACATGAAAGTAAACAGACACACAGGAGGGGGTGATTATGTACAGACACGCAGAGGAGGGGTGACTGACTCAGTACAGAGGGCCCAGGGGGACCGAGGAGCAGAGGGCAAGCTGAGAGCCTGTGCCTTCCTCAGTCAGGGAATATGATACCGTTTACGTGGCAAAGCCTTCATTTCCTTCTTTCCTTTTAATGGTTCTCTCCATCAGTATCTTTCCTATGGATTAATCCTTTAATTTCATTTCTCACTCATTTCATGCATTTTTCTTATTTCTTTTAATGTCTAAGGAGGCATATTTCTCCATCTAAAAAGCTAGTCCCTCAGCCTCTTTTAAGTTAAGCTTTAAAAACTAATTGGGCAACATTTTTCGCACATTCACTGTGATTGCACACCTGGCAAACAGCATTTTCAAGGGATCTATAGACTTCATGGGCTCCAGTTTCAAATGTGTACATAATTAAACTTCCGACCTTAGTAAAAGATATCATAGACTAGATGCTAAGTAGGAATAAAACCCTGAACCGGGAGGGGAGCAGGGAACAGAGGCGGTTAGCAAGAATTTACTTGCAGGAAATACCTAACAAGTTATGCTGCTAGATCTGAAAGATTACGTTGCAAATTTTACAAAGGGAATATAATCAGGAACTGCAAAATTGAATTTACAATTCTATGGCCTTAAAAAAAAAGAAAAGAAAAACAACTCGTCACATTCAGACTTGATAATAAGAAGAAAGTCACACACCGAAGGGCATTTGAAAACAGTCGGCAAGTTGTTAGCCTCCTCAGAGAGCCTGGCAGGCTTCCCCCTCGCTGAGGGTGCTGGCCTCACCCGCCCCGCCGAAGGTCTTTGATAAACCTGGCGTGCCACGCCGCGCGCAGCCTCTTTTCCCAGGGGAACTTGCCACACACGGTGAGGACGAGTGTGGACAAACCTCAAACCCCCACAACGCTGCGCTGGAACGCGTTCAAACCAGGCATTTGGATTGCACACCGGCGGCAGCCTTTTGGCAAGTGACGAATGGAGAGCGCCCTGCAGCCTTTGCTGGCGGTGCCAAGAAAAGCCTGTGCGGTAGGGGACCGACCCGGTGCTGCGCCTACAGGGCTCCTGTGGGGGTGGAGCCCCGGGACACAGCATCGTTCCGTTAGATGCCCAGGCAGCTTCCGAGTGATTTGACCTTTACGTTTGGAATCTCACTGCTCCAAAGATGAATTACAGCCTAATACAGCCGAAAGGTGTGGCAGGCCTTTCTAAATCCTTGAATTATGCACCCGGGAGAGGAAGCAGATGTTTATGAAGGAGTTAAGAATTTGGCATCTGTCCCTATCGCCTCTGAGCTATAGAGTCACACTGCAATCCTGAAGCCGACTTTGTGACATCAATAACCAAAGCCAGACCTCAACCAGAGCACCAGGTGCTGTTAGAATAACAAAGAACAAGTATGTGTGAGTCTGTGACCATGTCAGGGTTACTGGGAATATGAAAACAAAGCCATGAAACAAATACCCAGCTGGGATCAACTGAAATGGTTGCATTTACTACTTCAACTTAAAAAGTGATTAAAAATTTTTTTTACAGTAAATTATTCCTGAACTTGGCGTCAGTGCAGACTGCATTTGGTATATATGATTTTATTTTTAAATGCAGCCATCATCTGGGGACATCTTTTATGTATCAGACATGCTGCCAGTTAAGTTAGTAGCGGAGGATAAGTAAGTGTAAACTCAAAAGAGTGTGTATTGTAGGGAATCCTGGGAAATTGTTGTGTTCTCAGAATGGTCACAATTCAATTTTGAATGAAAACAATTATTTCAAAGAGGCATTTTCAGAGAGATCATCACTTCTGCTCTTAAGACATCCCTGGGTGGGCCATTCTCCCACTTTACTGAGGGCTCACTGTTTCTGCATATGTGAAGTGATGACGAGAGGGAACAGGAGAGCCTTCCGACTGGTTCCTCTTGCTGCTACAACTGCTACACCTTCCCGAAGCAGCCATACATTTTCAAGAGGGACCATGGGAAACTGCGAAAATGCATGGATAATAGGATTGAATGGGACTTTTTATTTTTGCTATTAGAAATGGAAAATGTTCTGTTAAAAAGAAAAACACCTGTTTGAAGGCTTGCAAGGATTCCTAGACAAGTAATAACAGCTAATATTGAATATTTAACATTGCCAATCACGGGGTTCAGTGTTTTACATAATTCTTTTTCAATTAAGAGTCGATGAGGTAGGTGCATGTAGAGAAAATGGGAATTTTGTGACCTGGAATCTCACCTGGCTTTTGTATCACCCATTATATACATAAAAGAGCCGGCTTATATACCTACGGGCAGCAGGGTGATTACCTGCAGACAGAACCTCCAAACCGTCAGTCATGGAACTACCAGCCCAGAGGAGGGATGGAGTGGAAACACACTAGTGCCTGGGACTTAATTGGTCGGGGGAGGCCTCCGGTCACCACACAGACCCGCCCACAGAGTTCCTCCCGGCGCTAGGGGCAAGGAAGGAGAGAGCGGAGAGAGCGCTGGGAGCGGAGAAGCAGAGAGCTTAGCGGGCGGAGAGAGGAAGCAGGAGAGAGTAGCTGCACAGCCCAGGGGCTAGGAAGGGAAGAGAGAGCCCCCTGCTGGAGGGCAGGAGAAGCACCGCAGGAGCCTGCAGGCACTGAGAGGGAGCCTCTGCCACTTGTGCAGCTGGGTGACCACCGTGACCATAAACTTGGTAGGAGCCCCATTCAACCCCCAACTTTCTGTTATATTTATTCGGTCTCACCAGTTTCATAACGAACTTGCCAGGAGTGGGAAACCCCCTCCATCAGAGCAACAGTGCAGTTATCCTCAGGTGAGGAAATGGATGTTCGGAGAAGCTAAATAACCTGCCTTAGAGGCGCACAGATAATAAAGGATGGACCCAAACACTTGGACTTTGCCTCCCTGTTAGTCATTTGGACTTCCTTGCCACTTTTCATCGGTGTCTGATAAATAGGAGAATATTTTAAAGAATCAGTAGACTACTTGGTTGGAAAAGGTCTCCCATAAATCTATATCCCCCATCCCCACCTAGGGCAGGTGCAGTGTGTTCTCTTTGGACCCTTTGCACCATTCTGCTCTTCTATTATCCTTTATCAATGTATTTATTGGTCTTTCTCCTCTAGGAGATGATTGTAACCAGCAGGGATTTTGAATTATTCCCCTTTGGGTCCCCACACCTATTACAGTGCTGGGCATACTGTATGGGTTACTGAATGTTTAAATGACTGAATAGATTGATTAATCCAGAGACTTAGATACTAAAAAAGTAGATCAGGGCTAAAAGAAATCAGATAAATGGGGCAGAACAGGAATTTATTGAGACCTACTGTATGCAAAATACTGTGATTTGCTCATTTTTAACTCAATTCATAGAACACACTTGTAAAGTAATAATCTAACATCTCTCATTTTATAGACAAGGTAATTAAAACTTAGAGGGTTTAAGCAGGTTTCCCTGTGTCGCACAGCTAGTAAAGAGTAGCACCAGAAATTAACCCAGGTCTTGCAGTTACAAAGTACGTGCTTTTTTCTATCTGTCCTTCTGTCTCCTTTAAAGATGATCTATATTTTTCCAAATGCTACTTCCAACTTCAAAGAAATCTGTTCTCCCTCAGTGGCATCGTACCTCCTCTTCTCTCTTAAACTTTGTAAGGACAGCCTTATGGTGTTACTTAGTTTAGAATCTAGCAAAGTCCCAAAAGGACTTTCAGTTAGTGACTGACTGAATGAATGAATAAATAAAATGATGGATGGCTAGATTTATTAACAACTCTCTTAACCTTACTCATCCTTGGGGAAAACCAAGGATTAAGCATTCAGCTGTACAGCAAGATTTTGGTCTCTATTTGTGCAAATGTATTATCTGCAAGATTTTTATTAGTATTTTTTAATTTCTTTAATTGATTTAACAGTAAGCATGGAAGTTAAAATTTAGTTTTGCCTATACCCTTTAAAATGTAATTAGTTTATAAGAAATATAAACTGCATGCACATTTAGCCACTTTAAAATAGTCCATTTAAAATGTCATAAATTTAAATGAAGTTGCAACTGAATTTAATAATAAAAACCAAAAATTTTCACATATTGCATTAGAAAGTGCCATGTTAAATGAATTCTCAAAAGACAGTAAGTCGCTATTTAGTACTCAAAAACCTGGCAACTTCTGCCCTGCTATTCATTAAATCATACTTTGGATTATAATTATAATACAATGCACTCTGAGAATTTTAAATTTGGCTTGCAAGGCAGTATTGAGATTTTTTTTCCCTGAAATTTGTTCAGTCAAGTCTTTTAGGCCTTTCTCTGAGTCTCACTAGGGAGACCAGAAAAACTACTCAGTGGGTGAAGATGCAGCAAGGAAACGACATTAACAAAAGAAAACAAGTTCATCCTTCGAACACAGAGTATGAGGGACAATGGGCTTAAGGCAGGATAGTTGTCACGGATGGGGCGCCATTGATACTGGACATGTGAAAGGGCCCAGTGTAGAGCCAGGAGTACCAGGCACTGACCATATGGTCTCACTTAGATGTGGAGTCTTAGAAAAAAACCAAGCTCACAGATACAGAGAACAGATCAGTGGTTGCCAGCTGTGGGGGGTTGGGGTGCATGAAATAGATTAAGGGATTCAAAGGTAAAAACTGCAAGTTAGAAAATGAGTAAGTCCTGGAGATGTAAAGTACAGCATGGTGACTATAGTTCATACTGTTTTATACATTTGAAAATTGCTAAGAGTAGATCTTGAAAGTTCTTATTACAAGAAAAAAAATTTGTAACCGTGTGGTGAGGATGTCAACTAGATTCTTGTGATAATCGTTTCACAGTATATCTAAATTTTGAATTATATTATACATTTTAAACTAATGTAATATTATATAGGTCAGTCATGCCTCAATTAAAAAAAAAAGGAGGGAGAGAATGCTGCATCCTGGATGATTAGTCTGGGCTCTTGCAAGAGCAGCTACCATCCAATAGGTTACCTGTCTTGTCTCAGCCTTGTAACCAACTTCTCAGGTGGGGACTGAAGGGGTCCAGAACATGCCTCCCCAATGGGTGCCACTGTGGCATGTGGATTATTTTGAACTGAAGACAATCAAGGCCCAAAGGCTCAGGAAGAGCCTTTTAACTTCCCCTTAACTGCCTCTAAGAATTTGGACAGAAGGCCTGGTCCAGGGAGAAAGCTGTCACCAGAGACGACTACAAAGAGTACATGCCAGGTGTGGTAAGCTGAGGGGAGCTGGCAGGGCCTGTGTGTTCCATTGTCTCTGTATGGCATGACAGACATTTATTTAATAAACGTTTGCTTTTCCCATTTTCCTGTGAATTGTCTTCCTCCACTTTGAAACCCCAGATCCTTACCCCCTTCTTCTTAGGTCAGAATAGCATATTAGTCTCAACTGCCTACTGTCAAAAGCCTCTCCTGTCTTTGTGGGGCTCCTGTAGGCACATAATTACATTTGTTCTTCTCCTGTTCATCTGTTTTATGTCATTTTAATTATTAGGCAGCCAAAGAATCTAGAAGAGAAGAAGGGAAAAGTGTTCCTCTCCTCCAGTATGATTATCATGCTCTGTGAACTGAGGACAAGGTGGTTAAGTAAAATGACCGGTATCTCACCGAAAATGGTGAACATGAAATTCAAACCTCCAACTGCTATCTCCAAAGCTACTCTCTATCACTAAGGCATATTTTACAAAGTTCCCCTATGTCATGAAGTGTCTTCTACAGAGATCTACAACTAAAATAGCAGCAGACTCACAGACTCCAAGAAGGGACTAGCGATTACCAAAGGGGAGGGGTTACCAAAGGGGAGGGGTGAGGGGCAGTGGATGGGGAGGGAGGGAGAAGGGGATTAAGGGGCACTATAATTCACAAGCACAATATAGGTAGGTCATGGGGAAGGCAGTGCAGAACAGAGAAGACAAGTAATGACTCTATAGCCTCTTACTACGCTGATGGGTCGTGACTGCAACGGGTGAGTGGGGACTTGATATTATGGGTGAATGTTGAAACCACAATATTGTTCATGTGAAACCTTCATAAGATTGCATATCAATGCTACTTTAATTAAAAAAAAAAAGATCTACAACTGAGACTTACAAATACATTGGGTTTTCTTCTAGGTTGTCCAGATAGCTTACTGGTATAGGAATGGAAGTAAAGCAAAAGATCCTGGGATGAAGACCTACCCAAGAGTACACACTGTTAAAAAGAAATAAGCCCCGAATGGAGTCACTAAATACTAAACCCCACCAAGACTTAATACCTAACCTAATCGCAGTGTCAACCTCTGTCCAGGAGGGGAGTTTTAAACTAATCAGTCTGAAATTTCCTGATCACCTGTGAAGTATTCTGCCTAAGACTCCCTACTCGTCCATCTAATGGAAAGTGACCTTGCTTGACACATTCCCTTTTCTTTTGCTAAGAACTTCTTGCCCCAGCCTCCTTCCTATAAAAACCTCCCATTTTGTGTAACTCCTCAGAGCATCTAACTGCTAGATGCAATGCCACCTGATTCATGAATTGCTTAATAAAAAGCCAATTAGATCTTCAAACTTACTATGTTGAATTTGGTTTTTTAATAACACTGTATATTCTGTCATTTTTGTGCTCTTTCCTTAATACTTGAATACAGCAATCATGATAGAGGAAATATGAACCTTGAAACATTTGATGGATAATATGTCTATATCTCATATGACAACAGAGCATGTAAAAGAAATTACTCCTAGTGTTTTGCAAAATTATAGGAAAAATATTTACATTATTTTGTAAGAAGCCACACACACATAAATGTTATGTCTTACAAATTATACTGAATATTTTCCACATTCAAGAATAACTAAAATAATGTGTGTTCACAATACTTTATCTGAAACATTATGGGCCAGATGTGTTTTGAATTTGAAGTTTTTTCGATTTTACTGAAGTAATGCAGTGCTATTATTACATGATGCTCTCAAGTGGTATATGAAGCTGTACCCATAATCCAATAGTAATACTTCTGCCATTTAATATGAATACTGATATTAAATGAGATAAATTCTATGTAAAGTTTCATATCATGTCAGATGAGGTTTTGTGGCTAAATGAGTTCACTGCAAGTTTATCAAAATTGTCAGATTTTTAAAATTTCAGAATTGCAGTTCAGATTGGTATTTTCTTTAAAAACTCTTTTTCATATACATCTTTCAGTGCTGGATGTTGTCAAAAAATGTCCACATCTCAAAGTGCATCTTCAAGCAAAGTAAACATTCAGTCCTTCATCCATTTGTTTTAAATTCAACACACGGGACAACTACTGAAAATAAGCGAGCTAGGTGTTTTGAGGCAGTATTTGTGACCCAGGGCTGGTGAAATCATGAAGCTGGAGAAAGATTCTTACGTAACTCTCTCTTTTCCCCCCGTGAGACAGGTTTGCCCTTGACGCACACCCAGGACGTCCCCAGTGGGGGGCTCAGCTCTCGCCCAGCAAGCAGCCTTGGGTCCTGCTCTTTCCCTTGGGGGTAGTCAGTGTATATTGTCTGGTCTGAGCGTCCACAATAACCTAGTTACTCTGAAAGCACCAATTCAAGGCGTACGAGAAGCTAGATGGGTAACTTTTCATTTCAGAGATGCAAAGAAAAAAGGTTTAAAAGAATCCAAACTTGCCACCGCTGGCGGACCAGGTAATCGAGATCTGAACACTGCTTTCCCCCTTTCTCACAGCCTCTAAGCCGTTAATTCATCTGATGATCCTCTTTGTGTTAACAGGCAAATAAATGGCTTTATGTGCTATTGTGCCAGAACACTGAATTTAGGGCTTTGATGTATGTGGGGGGCCCTCCTCAGATGGTGCCTCGGGGCTGCGCCCCTCCTGCTCACATCAAGGCTCCATCCTGCGCACCGCGGCGCACGTGCGAGGGCAGGGGAGGGGGCTGCATAAGAGGAAAAGGGAGTTTAAAGCACGATGAGGCTTTTTCCAGCTTTTAATACCCACAGAGAAGATTTTTAAAACAGGACGGTGAAACACGGCAAAGGCAAGGCCTGGGAAGATAAGAAAAAAAAAAAAACAAAGAGAAATATCAGACAAAGCACTGTCTTTCCCGGGAGCGGGGCGTCCCGGCAGCGTTGGGAGAAGCCAGGCCTTCACCGCCCCAGCCGCTGCGCGCCGCCAAGCAGCTCCCGCGGCGGCAGGACGCCGCCCACCGCGCCCCGGCGGCGGGAGGCTGAGCGGCAGCCCCGTCGGGGCCGCTCTGGGAGGGCGGCGCTGGCCAGGCTTTGCCGAGAGCGCAGGAGGGTCACCCGCTGCTGCTCGGAGGTCGTGCCCCTGTGGTCACAGGCTGAACTCGGGGCCCTGCAGGCAGGGGAACAAAGCTTCCCCAGAGCTGTGGGTTTTAATAACATTAGAAACAAAATACTCCCCCAACTCAGAAAATCTCTTCACAAAATAGTAGAGACAGGAAAGTTTTGTTAGTGAGTAAGTATTAAACCAGAATGTGATGCACAGCACAGGCAGTCCACTGAAAGATGGCCGGGATAGAAAGTCATCTCATCTGCTTACACAGCCAAGCAGACCGACCCCATCACACCCAAGTGCTCGACATAAACAGTAGCTGATCCTCAAGCAAGCGGACTTGGTAGCACCATTTGTCACACATACTTCATCCTTCACTCACATGGCATATGGGGTGAGTATCTGTGTTAGCTTATCAGCTTTATCTAGTGGAGAAACAAACTTCCACGTTTAGGATGGGCGGTAGTTTTGCAACTTGTAGCAAGGTGCCTACTCTCTCACAAGCTGGGAGGTAAGGGTGCTATTTTCCCAAAGAGATGGCCGCCAGGTCCGTGGGAAAGGCATTCATGGGCCATGAAGCTGACCGAAGTCCTATCTAGTTTTCAAAAGGATTTATACACATTTCACAGAGAAAAGAAAGTACTTACAAGTTTTCTAAAGTAAAAGGTCTGAGAAAAAGGAGGCACAAGGATCTCTTCCTTTATTTTCAAAAGAGTGTTTTATTTTTAATTATCTGTCCTTTACACACTGCACTCCCATGTATTCTGATTCTGCAGGTCTTCTGATATTGCCATTTTAGGTCTTGATCTGCAATTTTAAATCTCCGCAGGAGATTCTGCTAGTCACTTTGGAACAATTTCTCAGAGTTGCAGCCAGCCTGGAGCATCAGGGCCACCTGAGGAGACTGATTAAAATGCATATTCCCAGGAGCTGAGCAGGGAACCACAGAATCAGAATCTGGGGGATGGAGCGGGCAGTCGCATTTACACCAGCCCTCCAGGCATTCGGATGCCCTCCGAATGGGGGGGAATTGCTGCTGCAGACTACAGCATCGATTTTTCACACGGGGTATCTGTATACCTGTGGAGACCTGATGGTTTTCCGTACGCCACACAGACTTGAGCAGTTTAAAGGAATTCTTTTCTAGATTCTCTTCCAAAAGTTGATCTCTGAGAGTTTTGCCTGTGGTCTTCTCTGCCACTTCTTTCTCTCCTTCACACTGTCCATGGTCATCTTTCTCCCTCTTTAAACAAAGGAAAGTCATAAAAGGAGGGTGTATATTTTTGGTTGTCCCCACCCTGATCCATTAAGCCTTCAATAAAAATATGTATGATCAGAGGATGGAGTAGGGGGTGAAGAAGAATGGGGAAGGGGAGGGGAGGAGGAGGAGAAACACGACTCTTTAATTACCATGAATCTGAAAATTGACACTTTCTTCTGCGGTGGGTGGGGAGAAGGGGCTGGTGGAGACAATTCAAGGAGAAATAACTTCTGAGGGAGTGTCCTGGAGCAGTTAACAGAACTTGGCCAAGACGTGCTAAAGGCAGCTTCTTTCATCATAGCAACCGCATGGCAAGGCTCCATCTATCTTAGACTTCAGGAGTTAAATGAATATTTAAAAGAAAGGTATTACCACCCTGTCTGTTTGATCTTAGGGGAAAAAAATAAAGCTAGACATTTTCTGACCCAAAACACCCCATGCTGTTTTATTTGGCTCACTGACCTGACAGGAGGACTGGCTTCGGCTAGGCCATGGAGATTGAAGACCACTGCCCAACAACTGAACGTGCGGCTCCCAAACTTTTAATAAAATATGTAAATATATTAAAAGCAATATATAGCATGGTAGGAATTACATCTTTGCAACTCACAAAAGTAGGATACATTTTATTTTATGTCCCCTTAAAAGTATGCTAGAACAATAGAGTTGGTTTTGTTTTGTATTTTAATGTTTAGGGAGTACATGGACAGAAAAGTTTCAAATGAATGGCCTGAAGTGACGGGGATGCTTGAGACATGAGACAAACTTAACTCCATAAATGGCTACACAGCCCACAAACAAGCAGAGACCAGAAGAAAGTGTAATAACCACCCCCAGGTACCCCCAGAACCAGCAGCTCTATATCTGCGGTAAGCTCTTGAAGGTCCTGATAAAACCCTGAGAAAATTACTGAGAGAAAGCCCGTATCTTCCTCAGTAGAAGTTCGGAAATGAACAAAATTGGATTGGCACAGGAACCAGAAGAAAAAAGTCAAAGAAAAATTTCCCACATCTAGAAAAAATTACCAATTCTTTGTAATATGGAATGTGTTCAGGAACTTACCTATTTAATATATTTTATTGATTTATTACTAATTGTAAAATAATTATTATATTAATGACATCTATTAGGATTTCTTTTGGCTGCAAGTAACAACCTTAGGCTCCCTTAAACAAACTGTCCTGGGATTTACTGGAGCACCATTAGGCATCCCCAGACCTGAGAAATGGGGCACAAACCAGGTTTTGGTAAGGAACCCAAGGTATTATGTCTCTCTCTCCTGCTTCTCTGTGAGCATCAAATTCTTTCCCCTTTATCACCATAGATGAGGTCTGTTTCCCAAATAGAGAAAATGGCAAAATGGCTCCACTAACTTCTGAATGTCACCTGTTCCATGTCTTCTTGTCTGAAGAGAAACCTCCCTGACCCACAAGGTCCTTTCCTGGGCCACTGAACCATGGGCAAAGAAACTAGACCACATTTTAAATGATATCATTGAAGTGTGCAAGGCGTTTGTCACTGGGCTTTACTTTCATTGTGTCATTTAACCTCATATTAATGTCCTCTGGCCAACCACCAGAAACATACCTGTTGTTGAACAAACTTGGTTTCTCGGTTCGCTGCAGTGGACAAGACCACCTGCTATGGAGAACTGTGGGGCGTCTTAGTAAGAGGATTCTAGAAAGGACTTAAAGATATTTAAAAATGTATGTGAAATTTGGGTTTTATTCAAGAAGGTGAGGACACAGAAGGCAGCTGCCACTGAAAAGGTAATTTATTGTGTACAGTTCCCGAGAGCAGAGGGATGCTCCCCAGGAGAGAACACAGAGGTCGGTCACGTTAAGAGAGAGAATGAGCACTAGGAAAGCCTGTACTGTGGTTTCCCAGGAAGAACAGGCTGCCCAGGTTCAGGTTGGTTTGAATCAACTCAGCAAGCTCTGGGCTGCTGGGCTGTCCTGGGTTGCCTGGTGCCTGGTGCAGGGAGATTAGGACCGGGGCTTTGGGTGCCTAGGCTTTGGGTTGGTTAGTTTGTATAAGAAAGGAGGCAGTGCCCTAGATGTCAAACCATCAGATACAGAAACTAAAAAATGTGGTTGATAGAGTAGGATTTGGCCTTGTGTTAGGGGACCTTCAGGGTGCACAGGAAAAGCGGGCTTTGCTCAGCATTGGATGTTGTCAAGAAGCAGGAAAATTCTCTGATTGGTTATCTTCATAATTTTTATCTCAACAGTGGGATGAATGAAGCAGAGCTAAAGCTGTAATTGGTAAAGAAGCAGCAGCGAGTGCCAGGCTACCTTTGGGTATTCTCTATCTCTCTCACAATAATCCTGCAAGTAAGAACTACCATTATCCCAGTTCCCAAACCAGGAAACAGAGACTTAGGAGGGTTAAGCTTCTTGACCAAGGTCACAAAGTCAAGAAGCAGAGAGCTTTTGTTTCAAGCTATTTCATGATTCTGCTTCCCTCCTGCTGTAAGTACCATGCAAACATTGTGGTTCTTTCTGAAACTGGAGCTGAAGACAGGGGGAAAAGCAATGCTGAGAGGAGGGAGACATCCAAAAGATGTCCATTCTCCTACAGACATGCTTATGTGAATTACTAATTCTACTGGGGCGTTTGTGAAGTTACTCTGAAAACTTAAGGGCTTCCTGTCAGGATTTAAAGTAGAAACCTTTGAACCCAGGAAATCCCAACTGAGTAGCTGGACATGACCTTGCTAAATAGGAATGTCTGCTGTGAGGAATCCAAGAATTAAGTTCCAAGATGTGATATAAATGGCACTTGGAAGTAACAATTTCTGCTGAAATAAGCTGGTTTTACATAAGCAGCTTATTTACAGCATATGGCACAATTTTCTACTAAGTTGATCAAGTTAATTCATGAAGAAAATATCTCAGGAGCTGACTAAACTGTAATCTGGCTGGCCAAGGATTTGTTTCTACCCATGTTGTTCAATGAGACAACATGGAGAATAGCAAATGCCCTGAATTCCGTAGGCTTTATTCCTTGGCAGGACAAAAAATGACTTCCCAAAACTTTTTTAAGGGATATGAAGAAAAATTTAGATGGAAGCAGTTGTATATAAAGGGTCTTATTTTGCAAACACCATAGAGACATGGAAAATTACTATGTTTCATATAAAAGTGGAGTGCTTCATATAAAATGGTTATAAAGATCTTCAATCTTGTGATTATCACATGTATCTGGACGCCTCTATTGAGTTGATGAGTTTTAGCACATCATAAATCCAAAGCAATAAGTCAAGACAAAATGTACAATTATTTTTTTAGTGCACATAAACCTGAGTACCATGAGAGTTATGAGTATGTAAATATTTCTACATAAGTGTATTTATTTTAGCATGTATATGTCATACAGATCTAATGTGAAATAGGTCGGGAAGAAATTACTTTATGTTTGAAAAATACCATGTAGAGCTTAGAAGAATTCAGAGTATTGCAAAAAATACCAAAGTTATTCACCTTTGAGCTGTATTTTCCAAAGACTAAAGGATTTATGAAATTAAAACAAGTACCTATTAATTAGCAAATCAGGCCTCATATATTTAGATTTACTTCGGTTAGCACTTGAAAACTGTATAATAAATATAAGGAGACAAACACAAAGAGCTCAGATGGAAAAATGTTTCCTATCCAAAACCTTGGTCCTTTTAAAGAAATGCCTGGGGCTTCTGAAAGATGAACGTTTAACAATAGAAAGCTTAGGCACACACACATATATATATAAAACCTCAGGTGGCAAGAAGACTTAGTCTAAAAGTCTAAGTAGTAGCACAACAAAAATAACAATAATTATAACCACCTGTCATTGAGAATTAAGAGCTTTACAAATAACAGCAACAATTTAAAGACTCCATATTTCTAAAATGATCATGAAGAATTATTTTTATGTTAAATCTTTCCTAACAAAGACAATTATAACTGTCAACATATTATTGCCACAACCTAATGAAGAGTGAAAAATTGTGACTTAACTTTTTCATTGTCTAGTATTGTCTAGTATTATTTCAATGAGTTAGGTAAGGAGCAAGAACATATCTACATTGAGTTCACAACTGTTTTTACTGAGGTATAATCAGCATAAAGAAAAGTACATATATTTAATGACACCATTTGATAAATTTTGGCACATACATACTCATGAAACCATCACCACAATCAAGATAATTTCCCCAGGAAGTTTCCTCATGCCCTTTGGTAATTCCTCCCTCCCACCATTCCCAGTCCTCCCCAAACTCACTGATCTGATTTCTGTCACCACGGATTTCTTTGCATTTTCTACGGTTCTCTACAAACGTACTCATACAGTATGTTTACTTTCTCGTTTTCTCCCTCTCCCAGGATGGGGTCTAGCCTCTTTCACTCAATATAATTATTCTGAGATTCACTCATGCCATTGCATGTATCAATGGTTTAGTCCTTTGTATTGCTATGTAGTATTTCATTTACGGATGTACTACAATTTGTTAATGCATTCATGTTGGGGAGGAAAAATTTTCCTCAACTCTACACATTTCTTTTGGCTGACTTAAGCATTAAATTAACAAGAGACAATAAAATTTAATTACTTACATATGGAGGTTCCATAAGAACGTGAGGCCCACAGGTGGTCAGGCAATTGAGGCTTATATGCCATCCAGAACTAGAGAGAAACTGGTATGGGTCTTGGATTTCAAAAAGAAGGAAAACAATTTGCAGGCAAGATGAAAAAGAGAAAATGTTCAGTAAACAAATGTTGGCTGGGCCATTCAAAAACAATGGGATATGAAGAGGAATTTTAATAAACAGACTTTTTTTCCTCCCTGTCCACCTCCCCAGCTAGTTTTGTAAAACCTTTTATAAAAACTCATTGCGGGTGGCTCCAGCAGTCTCCAAGTTGAATCACTGTATTAAGTCAGTGAAGGCCATCCTAATACGATACTAAATATGATGCCATTATGCTTCTCCCAGGTTCTAATGGTCCCTGCCCTGGATCGTATGATGTGTACCTGACCACACTAACAAGCAATGCCCTGAGATCCTAATCGACACCGTCAGTCTAACCACGGTCATGAAACGGACAGTGTTATCTGGCAAGAAAGACAGATGGGAAAGTTAGCAAGGAAAAGAGAAAGGAGTTGCCACATTCCAGAGAAGTCCGTTATTGCCCAGAGGCCACCCTCAGCTCACTCAGCAGGAACCTAACTTAAGAGGATGGAATTCTAGGGTTTCTTCATCCTCGTGGGGCTGGGGTTCTCCACTATGCAGACAGCCTCCTCTCTTGGCGAATGGGAGCTCAAAGAGCCTTCTCTTCATTTGCAGGTATTTTCCTGAGAACACTTTGCTTTGACATCCTTACTTTGACTTTCCATTTCTCTCTGACTGCTGTGTTCCTGGCACCCACTAGACTTTGTCAAGGGAGATAGTTTCACATCTCTGATGTTTATAACAAGCACCTCTTTAAGTCTTATTGTCCAGGTAACAATCCCAGGTTCTCTCAGTATTTCTCTAGTCCAGGAAGATCCCAAGTCTTGTAGAGCAGGCATTGCACTGGTTTCAGGCCTGTGTTCTCAAAGGAGATGAAATAAATGAGAAGAAAATAGGTATTTGCCAAATGTGTCTCTTTTTCAAATGTGTCACTCAGATTGGAAACACTGAAGCATTAGTTAGCTTTGCTTCCAGAATGGGGGCCCAAATATCCCTCTCAGAGGACTCGTGACTGAAGCAGTTGACTGTGACCCTATGTTCTTTTAAGGAACGTGCCAGGCTCTCTCCCAACACTGGTGGACAAACATGGCAAAAGAAGGGGAACCTAGATGACTGAGCGCTTGTGCATGACCCCCATGCCTGCATCCTGAGCCATGAATTTCTCCTGTGTCTAGAGTTGGATCCAGAGGTGCTGTGGGACTTTCTGCCCATCCGTTGTCCTCTCAGAGCTGGCCCTGTGCTGCCACCCGCCTCTGCTGGGCCTTCACTGGCACTGAGCGGCAGAGGGTCCTGAGTCTACCTCAGTTCCAGAGAAGACCTGTCCTACCTGTCTGTGGAGTCTGTTCCTCTGGCTGAACACCTTAGCTGTCCTTTCTCTTTCCCATTATATGTAAACTGTATGACACCAAACCCAAGATCTTCCTTCTATAGTTGAAACAACTGAGCTAGCCTAGTTCTCTTGCCTAGTTCTATTACATTTTGATGTGTGTGGCCTTGTCTTTTTCTCTATGCAAACATACTTCTTAATGAGTATTTTTATCTATAGCACCTCACCACAACTGGAAGGTAGAGGAAAACAATCTACATCCTGGTAGTTTTCCCTTTTGTGAAACAGCATAAAATATCCACTGCCAAAGCGGACGAGAGGTAGGACCTATGCAAGGTTCTCCACGCCATGCGCTGACACTCTAACTCACTCACACACAGGACACTCTCCTGTTTTCCTACAAGTGCCAATCAAGGGTCAGTGCTCGTCACAGTGGGAACACAATTCCGACCGCCGTTGGTCACAGTTGCCTTCTGTGCTCCTTCTGTGTTTGCTCCTTGCTGTCAGCTGAACTAGACATGTGGTTGGCCACGAGGTGTTACTTCAGAGTCACAAAGGAAGGCCATGAGAGATGTAACTATAGAAATAGTAGAAGATGGTCTGAGGCTGCAGGTGTCATTATGGCCTAAGCCTGTGAGGTCAAATAAAACACAAACTCTTTACACGATAGGACAATGTCCCCATAGTCTTGGCCCTGTGAAGCTAGAAGTGAACAATTAAGGAAAGAAGGCAGAGGGAAAGAAAGAGGGGAGGAAAGAAGGAATGGAGAGGGAATAAGGGAGGGAAAAGGAGAGGGCAAGGGAATCCTCTGGCCAAAATAGCGCACAAAACGCAGTACTTTGCTTCGAAGGAGAGGGCCTGGGGATTCTTGTAGAGCCTATGAATACTTAGTTTTCATTACTAGGTACAGTATCTTAGTAAGTGAAGGGGTGTGGGTGGGAAAGAAATGGTTAGCCGTCAGGTCTACTTTGGAGAAGTGGCAAGAGTTTGCCCACAACCTCAGGTGCTTCCCCAAACCTTGAGACTTTCTTCAGCTAATACCCATGGCTCAGAGGCAGAAACATTTTTGTTTTTGTTTTTTAATTAAAAACATTTAAAAACACAGAGAGAACAGAAGGTAAAATACTAAAATGAAAAATTGATCATTTTTAGTAGCTTAGCAAAAATAAGTCAATGAAAAACATTCAAGAAATGAAGTTTATATTAGAGAAATAAAAGGAATGTGAAAAGGATAATATGCAGATAGTAAAACAAACTGACAAAAGGAGCTAGATTATGAGCCCAGTGAGATCCGAGACCATACTGCTCACGCGTAAGGCACGGTGCCCAGAACACAGTACGCAGTGCATACTTGCTGAATAAATGCATACACATTAATTTTTGAGCTGCAGTTGAATCTATTTTTTTCCTTGAAAGGAGAAAAAAATAAAGAAATTAAGCTTAGAATATAAATATGGAAAGTTAAAGGAAAAGTAGGGTCTGAAACCAGAGGGAGAGGGGAAGGAGGGAGAGGAAGGGGTATGGGGAGAGAGGCGAATCTGCCCTAGAACCAGGAGGAAAACCCAAAGGTAAACATCATACTTCACAGCCATGACAATTGGTAAAACAAACCTTAGGGGTTAATTAACGTGACAGAATATGCATAATGCAAACTAAAAGAAAACTAACACAAACAATAGGAGGGGAAAGACAGAAGAGGAAAGGCTTCCGCTAGGCATTCCTGTAGTGCAGGTCTCTGTGTCTTCCCTGTGGGTACTTGTAGGCTATCTACTTTGAATCCTGGCTCTCATACTCCTACGTGGCATTCTGGGTAACCACTTTAACCTTTCTGAAGGAGCATCAGCTACTTTAGCTGTAGAATGGTGATAGAAATGCTCCTCTTAGAGCTGTTATGAAGACTACAGAAGGGAATGAAGGGAAAGCACTTAACACTGTGTTAGCACCTAGGAAAATCTCAGCAAATGGCAGTGATTATTTTACTATTGTACACTCCACTCAGGTCCACCTGCAGCCGCCCTTAAAAACAGAAAGTCATGGTGAGGCATAGCTTTGACACCTTTAGCCACGTTTTGTCAGAAACAGACTCCTATCCCTAAGCCCAAGCAGCCACCAGCAATCAGTAGGACAGATAGGCTGTCCCACTTGCTGACCAACAGCCAACTTCTCTTAGTAGCTTCAGGTCAAATCAGACATAGCACATATTACCATACAGAACTGCTCTTGGGGATTGCTGAGTTGTAAGGATAGCCACTACCTGATGCTAGTACCATCCACTGAGTGTTTTGTAGGCTCAACACTGTACCAGGTATTTTCGTTCCCTTATAAAATGATGTGCAGAGAACCAGCACCTTAAACTACCCTCTGACCTCAGTTCAAGTTCTTCTGACTCTTCCCTCACTGACTTCTCAGCTGTCAAACCATCAAAACTACCGTGGGTCTTCCTGTTTCTCAACCCAGGGTACACATGAGAATTATTTGGAGATCTTTTAAAAAAACACCAAAGCCCAGGCCACCCCACTCCTGGTTGATGATCATGATGCACGGCAATGGCAAAATCAAAAAATTCAGTGCTGCTAGCCATGTCTTTTTTGCCCATACCCTTGCACTTATTCTAGAAACCATCTCCTGTAGCCCTCTCCTTCAAAGTACTCAATTCTGTCAATTATTTTGGCCCGAGGATTCTGTTTTCTATTCCTTTCTATTTCTGCCTTTCCTCCCTCCCTCCCTCCCTCTACTCTTCTTAACTTCTGGCTTCATAGGACTAAGGCTATGGGAAGACTGTATTTGTCCTATTAAACGAAGAGCCTGCAGTTCTGACATACTGACTCTCTGTAAAGGACACTGTGGCTCTTCTCCAACACCTCCTCCCTCTCCTTTTGGCAAGTATTCTGACTTGCAGATGCATACCCTCTGCCTCGAATCAAATATGCTTCCTGAGAAGCAGACCACCCCACTTGTAGGCTTGGGGCACTTGGATCAATCAGGCTGAAGCTAATCCACAGACCCTTGCTGAAGTTACTGGCTCACAGGCAAAAAAGTAGCACAATACAGGTAAGCGCACTTCTGCAGAGACCCTGACTCCATGCTTGGACTCTGGGAGCTGCAGCCACCTTTTGACCACACGGGGCAGCCTGCTATAGAGTGAAGCAGATTCCAGAGAAAACAAAAATGAGAAATGGAAAGAATCAGGGTCTTTCATGACAGCTCTGAGTCACTGAATTAAGACCATCTGAAACCTACTGTGCTTCTGACAGTGCAGTGAGCCAGTAAATTCCCTTCAGTGTTTAAGCTAGTTTGAGTCGGGTTTTCTGTTATCTGCAACCACTGCACCTTGAAAGATCCACTGTGCATTTTCTAGGGAAGGGAATGCATCTTTTAAATCAAATTACATTTGAACAAGCCAGTAGAGTGGTAAAAACCACATATTCAAGTTTTAAATACTTTTGCTATTATATTTAGCAGCTATTACCATGCTATTTGGCTTCAGGGTTTTTTTGCAAGAAATGTGGCAAGCTGTGTAAGTCAGTTGATTCTGTAATTACAGGAGGAGGCATCAGTATGTATAGTTGTGACTCTATTCTATAGCATGAGGTTAACAACGGATGAACAAGAAAGATAATATTTGGCAAATAAAACATACAGTAAAACAATGTATATAATAGAGCACTGATTTTATTGATGGCAGAAGAAAAAGTTCTTTCACATGTAAAAGGTATTTGCTTTAGTTAATTTAATTTAGTACTTTTTCCCATTCTTTGTGTGGGCTGAATTCTTTTTCCCCCTAAAATCTGCTTTTTTGTTCTCCAAATAATATCCGCCATGGCTGCGTCTTATTTTCAAGGGGAAGTAGGAGGTCTATCAACAGGTTTTGACCAGGATGTTTCAGTCAATGGCTCCTTTCTTCACAAAAACTCTATTTAAAAAGAGAGGAAGAGTGAAACTGGACCCTCAATCGACTTTTCCACACTCAGGATAAACTCTACCAAAATGTATCTTTAAATGTGAAGTGTCTGTATGAATATCAATAGATCTCAAGTAAATAAACTGAACATCGATGCCTAATGTATAAACATAATTTCTATAAATCAATATGGAAACAAATAAAACCTTTTATGATAATTTTTCCTTCTAGAGATTCTTAAAGTACATCTCTATTAGCTCCTTAATTGCTAGCATGTTGATTTCAGGATTTGGATGAATGGAATAGTTTTTAACAGAGAGATGGTCTGTCAATGAACCACCTTCTACCCCCCATCCTGCTCTGTTTCCCCTTTGAATACCTCTGAACTGGTTTAGTCCACACAAGTCATTTATTTTAGTTTACCTCCTCCTGCCTGCTCCTCACCCTTAGCAGATACCACTCTGGCTGAAACACTTGGGTGGTGACAATGGAAAGACTCAAGGGAAGTGGTGAGAGAAGCCTTGTTTGTTCCAGTCCTATTTCAGTTTCATGCATTACAGAATGCTTGATGGGTAGGGTTCCCATGGCTGCATACAAACAGCTCATATGTCTTCCAGAATAAATAGTCCCCTGCTTAGAAAATAAAGAGCTTTGGGTACTATTATCCTCACATGATGCCTATCCTGCTGACATCATGGGGTTCTGCAACAGCTATCTTTATAGCAATCATTTCCCTGACCTTGATTTGAAAAATTTTGTGAAGAGATGCTGGACCAGATTTTTGGGAAAAAAAAACCCCGAAAAGCTGCCATTTAAAAATACATCTTTTATCACCTAAAAATAGTGTTAAAACCTGGATTTTAGAAAATAAAGTCATGGTATTTATGTAGTAGTTTATACTCAGCTATTGGTTTCAAGGTTTCTGGCTGATACATGAAAACTGCGAAGGCCATTTTCTTCATCAAACAAATAGAAAACTAAGGTCAGAATGAGTCAACATTTATTAAACTGCTTTACGTGCTAAGCCGTGACCGACCTCCATGGCACTAGGCAGCTTCAAGCTGATCCATATTCCAAACTCTTCCCACATAGGGCTGCCATAACTCTCTTTTCATAGCAAGACCTGAAACTCTAACCGTTCTGACTGGACCACTGCAATACCTTCCTCCTGGTTCTGGAATCCATTCTACATCCAGCAGCAGTATTTCTTAAGCTTAATTTTGATTATATCACTCTTATTCAAAAGTTTATGACAGCACCAAATACATCAAAGTCAAACTGTTATTTATCTAGAGCCATATTCTCTGTCACCAGCAATAAATATTTTAACACCCACTGTTTTGGTTTACATACACTATTGTCACTGATAGCCCCTTGTTGTGGACTCTGCTTCTTCCTCTTTAAGCCTTCCTCAGCCTTTAAAATGTCTTCAGAGGGCTCTATCCTACCATGAAAACGAAGCTTCAAATTTATTTCTAAGTCTTGTCCCAACGAATTGGCATCTAGTTCCTAGGACTCCAGTCATATCTAAAGCCCCTTCAAATGCACATAGTTTGGGTCCATTTCATTGATTAAAAAATTACAGTATTCTTTATAATATGTAATTCTTTATATATTTAAAAGAATATATGATTCTTTATAATTTCTCTTTCCATATGTGCTCATATTTCTAAGTTGGCTGTAACAATTGTGACGAGTCCAGGAACTAGAAGTTTGGAGGTTTGGGCCCTATTTCCCCTCCAGGTCTGCCGGGATCTGACTTTCCACCACTTCTCAGGCTTGGGCCTACTTTCTCACGTTGCTCCCTGGGACTTCCTTCTCACAGCGGGCCCTGATCCCCCGGCGTCTCCTGCTTTTGCTAGTCACTGATGTTGTCCTTGGTACTAAGGTCAGGCGGAATCCACCTCCCTCTCCACCCTTGGGAAGTATGTGTGTATGTGGGGAGGCGAGGGGGTGGTAATACAGGGGACTTATAAAAAAACTTTTTAGGACAATAAAAGAATGTATAAACTACACACTAATAAACTTTATCAAAATATACTGATTTAACAAACACTTACTGATCAGCTACTATATGTCATTCATCACCTAGCAAAGTACCCAAAACATAAAAGGACTATGACTATGAAATTATGCTTTTTTAAAAGTGATCACAGAAAGTGCCTTGAGTGTTTCTTACTATCTTGAATAATTTTAGATAACAAAGCCTCAGAAAAACTTCAGCATATATTAGAATTCATGCTTATATTTGCTGGAAGTCAAATGGCTGGCTACACCACATATCTTTTAAAAAATGTTTTAGTTAATGGAAAGCAGAAACAAGGAAATAAAAAGAAAATACCTTTTCTCTCAAGAAGAAAATAATATATTCAGCTGAGTGACAAAATAAAGGTGTATTTCTTATTATTGGTAAACCTCCCATTTAAAGGCAGTATATCAAAGAGATACTTAATTTTATTTTATAATCTTTCATGTTTGAATTAAAATGCAAAATGAATAATAATGTTTTTCAAACAAGATCCCATGTGTCTTTCTTATTTATTTGTTTTTTTCAGGTAAACTTTATAGTGAGAGGTTTCTGAGTAATACCATCATGAGACTGTTACCCTCCCCACACTTGGCCAAATTTAATTTTCTTATTGATGTCAGGAATCCAAACTTTCTATGTCACATATTTCCAATGTCAACAGTACAATCCACAGCAAGCATCTAGAAAAGATGGCATTTCCCTCAGGGAACACAGAAAACTGCCAAGATTGTGATGTTTCCATGGATTAGGAACTGTTCGCATTGCACTATTTGATATGAATAAGCTACAATTACCCCAGAGCTATGGTTTATAATTTACTTTTCAGCAGTATACTCTTTTCGAAAGAAAAATTTCCATAGCATCCTAACATATGAGACACAAAAGAAAGCAGGGAAGGGTGAGAGGACTGAGGGTTCCACCCATTTGGTGGCACCCTTACTCATTCTCACAGTCTTCTCTCTGCGTCCAGCCCTGCCAGAGCCAGTTCACCTCCAACAGCCCCAAGGCACCCTGGCGAGGCCTCCAGTTCTGCACCCCCAGTTAAGCAACCACTGCTCTACAGTAATCAGGTTGCTGAAAATCTTTGGCCTTATTTTAAAACCTGTTTCAAACAATTCAAAAGACCTCAGAAAGCTTACAGGGAATTCTTAGTGTTCATTCACCTTAGAGGAGATTTCATTCTAAGCACACTGAGCTTATTTTAAAAGTGATGTTCAATCTCGTGCAATGCAAAACTTGTTGTCCTCACAGACTGATTTTGCTTTGGTCAATTCTTACATGCTGCAGAAACATTCCCAAAGTTGAGAAGTGATACTATGGACAGTAGGTCGCATCTGTTTACTTGATGGCTTTGTATTAAGCACAAAGAAAAGCCAGTGATAAGAGGAAAAAGATGCCACACTGACTTCCTCAGGTAAATCAGAAGTCAAGTAGCATCAGACTTCCATTCCAGGCTGATGACTACATGAGAAGAGAAGGGCTAGAAGGCAGAGGAAACATTTCTTCACTTAGTATGACAGACTAATTCACCACTGAAGGAGATAGCAGACTCTGGGATGGTGCTGTCCAGCAGAAATATAATGTGAGACACATACCTAATTTTTAATTTTCTACTAGCAACATTTTAAAAACTAAACATTAATTTAAATAACATATTTAATCTAATCTATACAAATATTATTATTTCAATATGTAATCAACAAAAATTACTGAGATATTTTACTTTCTTTGTAAGTAAGTCTTTAAAATCTGGTATGCATTTTTCATTTGTAGCACATCTCAATTCAAACTAGCTGCATTTCAGGTGTTAAACAGCTACAGCTAGTTTGAGAAATTGAGAGTCACTTAGCAGGGGAAAAATACAATGTGGATAACAGCCTTAGCAGAATGAATAGCTGAAATGAGGAACTGAGAACAATTTCTTAAAAACTGTCAGTGGTCTTGCTACTGAGAGGGAGGGACTGAGAAGATACAGTTAAGTCTAAAATAGTCTTTAGGGTGATACATAGCAAAACCTGCAATAGGAAAACTGATTATTAAAAAATATATATTCAAAAGCCCTGGCATAATGAAAAAATAGAAATGTTACCAAAGATGGAAAATGTATTTCCTTCTAAAAACACATTAAGAAACAAGATCTTTGTTCATCAAAATGTGATGACTTAGGTTGGTCCCATAATTTCCTGACTTTTTTGTTACATTTCTCATCATCCCTGTGAAGATGATTTTCAGATAGCAACTCTCTTTTCTGAAACTCTAAGATGAAAGTTTCTGGACTGGTAGCATAAGGCCCCAAAATTGCATGTCAATAAGCAATCCTGTTGTCTTAACCCAATTCCTGAAGATATACTATGAAACACTTCCTCTTTCTCAAACTGGATTGAAGTTAATTAAACAATGAAAACTATCCAGGTCGATGATTATCTAGTTCTCTGTTTTCTCGTGCTTTCTTCCTGCTTTCAAAAGTACAGGCATTTCAGTGATTCCAGTAGAAGAGAGGAGACACACAGAAAAAGGGGGATTAGGGATAGCATTTGTGGGAAATTGTTTAGTGGAGAAGCAGTTTGTAACTATGGTATAATCTCAAATACTTTATAACTAAAAGTTTTAAAACATCAGCCCTTTCGATTATATTACTGTGAAATATTAATAATTGAACTTATATATTTAACATGAATATTATACTTCTTTATACGGAAACCATTTCCCAATGTCAACTTTACCTTCTGGCATTAGTTCCGGGCGCGGGGAGGTTGGTAGAACTGCTGGGTTGGCCGAGTGGATCTTCTTGGCTGGCCATCACCCCCTCTGCGGAACTCCAGGGTTTGGTCATAGGTGCCTTCATCCTCCTATTTACAAAGAGTAGTGATTTAACATGTTCAAAACAGCTCCAAGTATCCTAAGTCAAACACATTTTAGGGTGTCAACTTTGATATACCCTTTTAAGCTGCCCTGGAATTCACATCTGTCATCTTTTAGAACAGAGAGAGGCAAGGGGGGGAATAAAAGGTGGGGACACTGTTAACACTCTTTTGGTCCTCGGTAGTATAAGAATAAAACTTAGAGTGGTAAGATTAAAATCAAATTTAATTCTAGAAAAGGAAACTATTTCCACATAATAGCATGATTACCTGACCAAATGATACAATAGTATGAAAAAACACAGAAAAGAAAGCATTATAATAATTTTTTTCTTGAATATTTGGGCTTTTAAATATTTCTAGGTATTTGTCATGGGAAGGGGTCTTGGTAAGATACGGAAAAGGGGTTGAAGAGCCAAGAATGTTCACCAGCTGTCTGTCCTCATCTGATAAAATCTTCAATATTGTTAACAACCCTACATCTAGAGACAGGAAAATATAATGGATTGAAATGAGGAGGGAAGTACAATTTACATATATATAAAGCTTCATGCAAGATACAGCGATCACCATAAAAAGACACACACTATTTTCTCCTCATTTTCTTTCTTACTGAGGGGGCAGATCTACCAGCTCAAGAAATAGCACAGGGAAATTAGGATAAGCAGATTAAACAGCAAAAAGAATATAGATAAGTTCAATATTTGAAAAGGACTTAGAAGCAACAGAAATGTAGCCAAAGGCACACTGGTTTCTTCCTGAGTACTGCCACCTTGTTTCAGTGTTTTTAAATTAATGTAGCTATGAAGTATGCTCCCTTGTAGAGACAGAAAAAATGGCTCTCAGTTTTGTTTATGAAAGCAACAGCATCTATGTTAAAAGTAGAGTTTAAATTCCAACTGAATTATCAGAGCACAAAAATTTGTATGACTTTGGAAATTTATCTGTTTCTTCCTCCTTTTCTCTTTATCTTTGAATCTTCTTTCCTGAAAGATTGCTTTCTGTTGACTGTATTAATAGCACAGGAGGTTATATGAAAGACTGAGTTCTATAAATTTTACAGATTCAACTATTGGAATTTTAACTGATAGAAGCAGATAGATAGCACTTAATGAGAACCACTTTCCATTTTATATAATACATAGTTCAAATATAATCAAATCCTTTATTTAGAAGTGAGATTTAATATTTGGCACAAACATAACTCTCATTATTAAGCACCTTCCATGGTATTTCTAAGAAAGAACCATTATTTCCATTTTATATATGGGACACTGAAGTTCCCTTTCTCACAAGAAAGTTTTGTGACATTGCTTTAATACTTCTAAGACAAACCTGGGTTTTGATTCAAACACTACTGCTTAAATCTTTAAGTCTAGTCTGCATGTAAAAGAAATAAACGATTAGTGAGAAATTAATGATTATCTGTAAGGGGTCATCATAACCTAAATAAGAGAATGGAGAAATTTGACAAAGTATCTGGCATAACTCAATAACTACATTTTAGAGATAAACTTTAAGATTAGCTCTCCTTTCTCTCCACACCTTTATTAACAATCAATTTCAAAATGGTTAGAAGCATCAGACATTATGTCTATAATTTAGTAAAGCAATTAAAAATCCAGGAAGAAAAATTAACAAGTGTTCAGGAAAAGAGAGAATTATCTTTTATTATTCTTGTCACTGTTCTGAATGATAACTGTCAAATATAGCTAAATTTGAAAAGGAGCTATTTAATTTTATGACATATGAACATTTATGACAAAAACATTTGAGGCTTTGCATATTAACAGAGAAGGACAAAAATATATTTGCTGCTGTAGGAGATGAAGTAATTATTTCAGGAATTAGATTGGAATGTTATTTTTCTCCACACCCAGCTGCAGAACTGCCTAGAGGACATCTAAAAACGTATGCTTTTTCAATAAAATACACTGTTAAAGAGGGACACTACATTTGCTGAATGAGTGAACTGGGCTTATATAATATGACACTGCTATTTGAAAAGCTGTCTCTACTGTGTTTAAAAGATTCAGACTATTAAATGAAATGGTTTTATAGAGATGACCAACCATGAGATTTCTTTCACATTATTTGATGTCTTCATAATCATTTTATACAAAACAGAGGCAAAAAATAAAAATGGTTCCGACAGTTTGGTTTTCAGTTACTGTCAAAGGCAATCTTGCTTTTTTTAAACTTTTAAATACTTCTCATGTGGAGTAATCGAGGGCAAATCTGATTACCTACAAAAATTACTTCCTATGTTCTACTGCTAGTAACTTTAACACTGAATGAGTGCCTCTTTCCATTTTATATAATACACAGTTCAATGTAATAGATCAGCTTATTTAGAGTCATCTTTGAATGAAATTTATACCTTGTTCTTCCTTCTATTTTCTTTTTTGGGTTCTACTATTCTGTAATCAGTTTAAAACTCAAAAAAATTTAACTTTATAGTTCAGGAATGTACTTTTTAAAAACTCTGGCACTGTGAGCTGGCACAGTCCTGGAAGCCCATCTGGTGTGTCCCCCTAGAGTTGACAGATGAGCAGTCTCTAAACTCAAGACAGGTGAAGTGATTTTCCCATGTCACAGAGGTCACAAGAGGAAGAGTCCAGAACAGCACCACTTTGCTTCTGACCCTTAGGCAAGGCTCTTTAAGGCCTGTGATGACCTTCCTAAAATGGAAATGACCAAAGTCGTCTTTACCTAAGCTTTTGAGATTTAGAACCATTTTACTGGGACTCAGGTTTTTGCTCATGCTGTCAGGTAACACCTGCTTTTAACTAAATAACTAATATTCAAAATGCACCCTCTTTTCATGCCAATATTTACTAATTCACTGCTTAGTAAATTCATTAAAAGGATACAAAATGCAATAATTATTGTGATACTAAGCATGAATGCAGTGATATTTTGGGAAAGAAAAAAAAGTTACAGCACCAAGGCAAAAGGAATTCATCTATAAAACACATTTGACAGGTCACATCATTCCTACATATCATGTTTAGCCTCTCATTAGCACATACTGTATCTGCAATTAGAGCATAGACAAATACATATTCCCTCATTTATAAACAAGCTGTGTCACAAAGGCCCATAGTAAACCATTATTTGGAACTGGAACATTGTTCAGTAAGAGAGGTGAAACACATTTAAATAGAGGTCAGGTTTCTGTTCCACAAAAAGTAAGGTGAAGCACAGCTAAGCATACAACCCAGTACTCTAAGGAAGGTTCTAGATCAGTGGTTCTTAACTGGGAGTGATTTTGTCCCCCAGGGGGCATTAGCCAATGTCCAGAGACATTTTTGGTTGTTACAAACTGAGGGGAGGTAGGGAGTGAGATTTGTTACTCCATCTAATGCTTAGAGGCCAAGGATGCTGCTAAATATCCTACGATACACAAAGCAGCCCAACAGCAAAGAATTATCCAGGCCAGCAGTGCCAATACTGGGAAACACTGGGTTAGGCAAATACGGAGAAGAAACTTTCTACTCCTAAGTGTCAGGACAGACTGAAAATAATGCTGAAATTCAGGAGGTTTAGGTTTGCCACCCTTTCCCTTCTTCTTTTTGGACATTTGTTCTTCTGCCTCTACTTCTAAGGCCTATATGCTAGCCCAGCTATTTATGGAACTTTTGTAGAGAGCTCTACTGGCTGACAATGCTGTTTCCTTTGCTCCAGTTCATGTTCATATTTATGTAACCTACTAACTGCCTCATCTTAAATTACCATTCCTTCTGCATTCTCCGGCAGCCATAACACTGTAAGGAGACAATGAGAGATGATTTGTTTGGAATGACAGACTATAAAAAAAGAAGTTTCTGTAAAGAACAGTTAGTCCGAATAACTAAGTAGCTATTATTTGCTCAAGTAATTAAGCAACATACCCTGAGCAAGAACACAGCTCTTCTGATTCAGTTCTGTTTGCCCTTCACTATGCTTCCAGTCAATGAAGGCAAGGAATACAGATGTAATTCAGAACTGGAAGGGGAATTGGAGATAATCTAATTGGGCAGATTTAAATCTTCAAAAAAATTATCATTATTATTATTTTTGGGGGGGCAAATGTGTAACTCTTCTTTCAAATGAAATTTTATACAGAATTACAATATAAAATAGATGGGCTCAGGTTAAAGTGGGTGTTTTTATGCATGCATGCAATCTGTATCTCCTTGTAATATAAGAAAGCAAGCTCCTAGAAGAACCAGAATTGGAACGCAGGCCTCTTACTGAGCTCAGAGCCCTTTTACCTCTGCCTTCTATCACAGAGACTTAAACATGTTTTTGACTTCTATGAATTAAATATCTCATTTAATAATAAAAATTCAGTTTCTACATGTAAATGCGGAAAAAAAGCTTCAGCTTTTATTCACATATGAGAAAGTTATTATATATAACCAAAATAAGTAAATTTTATGATAATAGACTCAGTTACCTGTTTTTGAAAATTTGAGTAAACTGATACCAGTTTAGAATAAAATATAACAGGGAATTATAGTCTTTCCCTAGAACAGGCTCTAAGATCATCTCTTTAAATATACCATGTCCAGTAATATTTCCTTTAAACCAAATATTTTAAAGCAGAAAAGAAAACAAAAACCCACTAATGCAAAAGAAAAAACAAAAAACTGATTCAAAATCTTATTACTAAACAACTGTTCCAAAATGCATGGCTGGCACAACACAATGTTTCATTCTTGTATCCTGCAAAATTCAGAACTGGGAGACATTTCCCTGTGGTTCTGATCTATTTTTTAGAAAAGAGTATTTTCTAAAGTGATAAAAAAAATTGAAATCATTGGTGATTCTGAAAGATATTAGGAAATCACCTGAACACCTAAGCTCAAAGGTTTTATTCTATGTCTGCCAACTAAAGCACGACCTAAACAAGACACAAATCTTTCACAGGGATAAAAACTGGATGTTTAAATGACAGTCAAAACAAATACAGTACTATTCATCATTGTCCTTTCCTCTAACATCACTAAGATCCTCT
This sequence comes from Smutsia gigantea, assembly GCA_032199065.1. NCBI lineage: Eukaryota > Metazoa > Chordata > Mammalia > Pholidota > Manidae > Smutsia > Smutsia gigantea. Next base: position 134,775 of record JAVSCE010005591.1, on the reverse strand, counting down.
GCTCCTTCATACAAAGTAAACAAGCCATTCTTGACAGCTTAAACACTCAAGAAAATCAACTGAACATTAAAAGGCTGCATCCACATTTTAACTAAGGGAATACAGTCTGAAAAGGCTTAACATGTCAACCATATCAACTTCAAATGATAAAAGTATACCTACTCTTCCATTCAAAAACACACCTAAATTTATTTACAACTTGCAACTAATGGGGAATGAATGTTTATTCCACTCTTTATCTGGCATTTTGCATTTTATTTCATTTAATCATTGTAACAATGATTAATCTCACCATTCTACAGATGAAGAAAGTAAGGCTCAGTGTACTTACCCAAAGTTACCTAAGTGGCCATCCTTTCAGTAAGACACAGACTTTCTGCTCTGAAGTTCTTTCCATTGAATGATGTGGTTCATATTTACATTTTTGTTCCAGTCAGTTTTGCTTAATTTGTTCTAATAGCTAGCTTAACATCAGTTTTAAAGAAATGGATGGCTTCTGTTCTGAGGCTAGTATAAACATCATTTAATGGTGATTATCTTTGTTGAAATACTATAGTAAAGTGTAAAGAATGAATATATGATTTTAAAAATGTATACCTCTCTAAAGCATATTGCTTGTTTTAGCTAAAAGTTAAAATAGATTTCAAAAGCTTGTCCAGAAGTCAGGGTAATGAGCATATTCCTTTGAGTATCTTACTTAATATACTGAGTATCTTACTTAATACACTCAAACATTTCCTTGACAGATACTTCATAGCACTGGTATTTAAGACCTCAGTCTCTTAGGTCAGATCTGAATCTGAGTTGAACTCTTCCACTTCCTAGTAATGTACTCAATTTCTCCATGTCTGTTTTCTCACACAGAAAACAGCAATTAACTCATACGTTTACATGGAGAATTATATGAGGTAATACCTACAAACGGTTTAGCAAATAAGCCTTCTATGTTGCCTATTATCCTGAATTAAGTAACTCTTTGACAATAAAATAGACACACCTACTTCAATTATACTACCAGACTAACATATTTTGCTAAAGTTCAGGAAGTTTGCTGTAAGAGTATTTCTAAAATTGCTCTGGAAAGCCACTGCAGAAAATGAAAGAGCCAATGGGAGAAGGAAGATTCTCGCCACCTGCCTTTATTTCTTCAGAAATTAAAAACTATCTATACACAAAAGTAATAATTTCACAGTCTAAATCATTTTACTGTTGCCATTGTTTTTTTTCTCTTGAGAAGTGATTTTTTTTAATTATAGAGAAAAAGGGCAAATACAATAAAAAGAGGGAGGAAATTATCAAACAAGTGTTACTGAAAACAATCAAGAGTTATAGATACTTTTGCATAAAATCTGAATATTTTAAGATGAAGCTAAAAATAAATTAACATAATTAACCTCTTTGAATATTCTGCCTTTAGATGATACCCTTAAAATTTTAGTAAATGTGATAAAAAGAAACCAGTTAGAACACTATTTAAAAAGTAGAAGTATAGAAATGATGTTTAATAACGGCAAATGCTTATCTAGGCCTATTGATATATGTTTTCAGGTCAATGCCTATAAATTATTTTTGCAAAAATAACTGCTTTCCCAAATATGCTAATTGAGTGAGTATGTTTTATAATACTTTATGGTTAAGACATTTGAGCACTAAACACAAGCAGTTAATCATTTCACTTTCTCTTTTAATTTATGTAATTTTTACATCTTAAATTGATAAGCTAATAAAACAATTTAACATGTTAACTAATTCTCTCTCTGAAAGTAATAATTACTATATCACAATGCCAGACTGCTATTTGTTCTAAAAGTCAGCCCAGTGCATTTTATGTAACTGATTACCTGAGACAAATAGTTATGGTATGCTACAGTGACCTCTAATACAGATGTAAGAAACAGACTTAGAAAAAAAATCCATGTCAAATTGATAAAATACAGGTCAGACCTTTGCCATTAAAGAGTACTGAGGGTTGGAGTGGAGACAGGGGACATGACTTGACATGCTTTATATAACTACAAGAAAAAAAGTCCTGCAATACATAATGCCTTCAGTGAAAGTTAAGGAACATAACACTAACAGGAAAACAATTAAAAATTTACATCTTAAAGGACACAGCCTCCCAAAGTAACAAACTTCATTTTCACATTTAAATCCCATTCAGACCAACAACCCAGATTAATAATGTCTGCATAATGAACTAAAATAAATTTTCTTTAGTGAAACATAAAGACAACAGATGTTTAAAAACCCTTATCAATTATCAGGCTACTGAATGAAGCCACAGTCTTAGAAATGAGAGGTAACCCAGGAGCCAATGGTCTGATCTGTGCAGTACAGACTTCACCCTCCACATCACACACAGATGGTGTGATGGTTGGCCTCCCACAAATAACTGGTGAAGGCAGCTGACTCCACTGCTCTGTATCCTTCATTGCAAAGTGCAAATCTGCATTTCCGGAAGTTCTATCTATATTTTTTAGTTGAGCCTCTTTCCTTTGTCATATGAAAGATGTTAAATTATTTTAAAACAAGTGTTATACCTTCCCTTAGCCTTCTATTTTCTAGAATCAGAAGACTGAGTTACTGGAATTATTTGTCAAATACTATTATTTCCAGAATCTTACAGCCTCTCAATCATCTGTTCTTTTACACAGTTTAATATTTACTATTCTATATAACCTAATATTCAGAACAACATTCCAAGTATGGTCTGCTTGGAACATATATTATTATTTCCCAGATGAACAAACTCTAAACCTACTAGTGCAATCTAATCTTGCTGTAATGTTTTAGGAAGCTGCTCAAATCATGGCTTGTTCATATGTTCATCGTCAAGCAAAATCCCTACAAACTACTCCCAGGTCTACTTCATTCTATACTTGAAAATAATTTTCCCAACCTAAATATGAAGTTTTAAACTTCACTGCAGTTGAAGTCCATGCACTAATGGAAGATTTTATTTTGGGATAGTATTATCATTGGAGCATTCTGAGTAACTATATAATAAATATTAAGTCACTTCTTCTGACAAGTTATTTTGGTGACTTGTTAGTTTTTTTTTGTTATTTTTTGTTTTTGCATAGTGGAAATTAGAGGACCATCTGAAACAGCAACACTTTTTAATTTGAAACTAGATTTCAGTTAAATTTAGAAGATGAAAAATAGAGTATCAATGTAAGTTCAAACCCTTAGCAACAAAATAGCAGGATAAAGAATAGGTTTTTTTTTTCCTATCCCATGTAAAATATGTTTTGGCCTCTTGAGAAATACTGCTGATACCTCAACCTACATACATCTTCATTTTTCTATTTAAAATTCTCTATATTCATGAGAAATAAGACTGAATGAAAGACACTTTATCAAAACAGTGTATCACATGCTGACTACAAACTTACTACTATGCTGAACACTTCTCTCACACTTCTCTCCCCCCTCCCTCCCTCTCTCTCACACATATTATCTCTCCAACGATGTGCCTATTACATGCTTACTGACATTCGTTCATTCACTGAACACTTATTGTCAGCTGTATGCCATGCCTAGAGAGATAAAAACCCACAAACACTTGGATATACATGTTCAACCTATTCTCATTCAACTATAGAGAAAGAAGCAAAGGAGAAAAAGAACAATTCAAAAACTCTGTTATCTTCTTTGTTCTCCTAAGCCTCAGTTCTCCTGTAAAAAAGAAAAAAAACCCACAAAAATTCTCAAGGAAGCTGGTATCATTTATCTCTATTTAGAGGTGAAGCATAGGATCATGTGCTATGGTGTCAGCGAGTTCAAAACCTGAATATCAGCTCTGCAACTTACTAGCTCAGTGATTTTAGGCACATTACTTTAAGGCTCTGAACCTGTATTTGTAGTTCACTTTGTGTGTGAAATGGGAATACTAGTAATTACTTCATAGGGCTCCTGTAGATAGTAAATCAGTTAATGCTGGTCAAGAAATTAAATGTGGTGACTGGTGTATACATGTTCCAATTATAACCAGGTTTTGAACAGGAAGAACTCCAATCATCACATTCTCAACCATTTATCCCCTTTTACCTCCATAAATTAGTAGAAAAATAATATCTTTTGTGTTATCTAAATATAAATTACTCTTAGGATGCTTACATTTATGGATTTTTCCCTCACAATGAGATTTCAAAATGGTCAGTATATGAGAAGTTAGCTTTTTAAAAATAATTTAAATCTTTCTAGGCTTAGAAGACCAGTTATTTTTGATGGTTAGATGGCTGAAGAAAGGAAGAGGCATCATAAAGATTTTCTCCAAGAATAATAAGGGATTTCTATCAACCTAGGTAAAGGAAAATTAGACAGTATGTATCATCTGGTTTAATTAAGTCTATTAAACATATTATATTTTGTTGTAATAATATAATTTCTAGGTTTACTGAATCTGAGGAACCATATTTTATCTACTGTAATTCCATACCTGAAACATCTGAGATGTTTAATAGAGGCTGGGGGAACTAAAAATACTCTTTGTAGGGTAATTTGCTCATCACCTTACACAAAGGAAGAATATAATGGATGTTTGTTCCTATTAAATATGTATTATATGTTCTTCTGGTTCAAGAATGAAGCTATTTGTCCTTCTCCATTCAGCAATGGCTGAAACAATGACAATAAGAACAAGTTAGGGAGGCATGAAGTCTGTATTACAGAGATAAAAGATTTTTCATGGGCTTTTCAAATATTAATTAATACGTAACTTTCTGAAAAGTATGAAGGTAAAACAATTAACTTTAAAAAAATTCTAAATTCATCTATAAGATAACTTATGCAACTTAACCCCCTCTCTTTCTTCCCCACCCCCCCCCCCACCTCCCACCAATGAAAGCTGCTTATTAAAATAAAAAATTAGGCAATTATCCACTGGACTAGAAGCAAGGGAGAGTAGGCTATCAGTGATGATGTCTACATTATACAGGAATTTGTAGGACTGAGGATTACTAATTAAGGCTTAGTGACAAATCAGTAAGTCTCAGAAAGTTTATGGTACTCTTAACAGTTTATAAACTCCACAGCATATAATGTGTGATGCAAAGTCAAATTTCACTTTCATTATCTATGAACATGGGCATGACAGTCTTTTAAAGACTGAACTGAAATGAAGAGGAAAAGCCTGTCCAGGGTTAAACACTAATTTATGTACAACCCCGGTTTTGACAAGAATCCTTTCAAAGTCAAGCAGCAGGTACACTTGGCAGCAGGACCGGCGGGAAAGCTTTGTGTCAGAGCTGGGACGGAAGTTGCCAATTACAAAGCCTGTTACAAACCATAGGATTTTAAAAGTGTGAAGGAAAACATTTTTTCATAAAATGATGGAAATTTTTGTAACATTGCAGGCAGTCCTATTAGCTTGAAGGAACATGGTTTTTTCATTTTGTGAGACAAACTAGTTTACTTTAAAAAGATTTGTGGATTTTTATATTACGGCTACATTTTAAGAGCCTTAAATAGAAATTCATTATAGTAGTAATATTCATAAAAGTAAAATTAACAGGAAATATAAAAGAAAAAGAAATTAATTCAAAGGAAAAGATGGTGCAAAGCAGCAGCCTGGGTCTTCTCCTAAGAGGGTAGCTTGGGACAGATACCCAGATCTTGACTTAAGTGCCAATCAGTAGCTGCTGCTGCAATCCAGGTCAAAAATATCACTTTGAGGAGGTGAACAATCAGGGCGGCTGCTCTTTCCAAAGCCTTGAAGGAGAACTAAAGGAATGGAACCAACAGTAGTTAAGAACATATGTGGCAACTATTTCAATCCTTCAATGACTGAACAAAATATTTACTAAGCAGCTACTATGTTCCTTACAACAACCCTGTGGGACTGCATATTTTTGATATTTTTCAGAGGAGAAAACAAAACTGAAGTCACAAAAGATTAAGTGCTTTGCCCTGCTTGTGTTGGGCTCTGAAGTCCATGCTTTTCCACACATCCCAGTATGGATGCAGAGGCTTGAAGGAATGAGACTGATCATGCTAAACTCTTATAAGGTTCATATAACTTGATCAAAATCAAATGCTTTCCATATCACTTTCATTTTAATACATCATGCAATTAATAAGAGTAGACATAGCATCATTTAGGTGCTGTACTTCTTACTGTAAAACACAAATTAACCACAATGCTATCTACTCTGAATAGCTCAACTGGAAGAACAAACTACCAGGAAGTGGCTACACTATGAGTAAGCAGCTACTATACCTTAAATGAATTATTGTAAGTAATGAGCTTGGAATAATGTCTGGTACAAAATTAAGTATTCAGTAAAGTCAGCTATTATGACTACCTCACAAATATAAAGTTCTGTTCTTTATAATGCCACATACAACATTAACAGTTTTCCTTTTATTGGTTTGAGTCAAGCAATTTGACTATATTATCCCAGTGAGTTTTAGAGGCTGAGAACCTAACAAATGCTAAATGAGCCTTTAGGTGACACTTTACACTTACAAAGTGATTTTTACAATTATGGGTGTTAATGACCAATGTAATACAAAAGAGACGCTGAGAATTTAGTCAAATAGCAACACTTTCATTTTTCTTCCAATGAAGAAAGGAATCCAAAGGCAATCTTCTTCACTGGGACAAATCCTACCGGCTTACCAAATAGAGGAATTGTCTTTATAAAATTCATCCGAGCACTGTTCCCCGTTTTAGTATCTGCAGGAATGGATCAACTCCCCTGAGTACATGACTACTGAGAAGAAGGAAAGTCTAATAAAGCAGTAAAACGTATCAATACAAACACCAAATTCTTCACATTAACAATTGCATGTTTCAAGACATTTATCCTCAGAGGCTTTGATTAATACAAATAATTCTGTTGTATACTTCAGTGCCAAGGTCCTAAATTTACCAAAGAATTTATAACTATAATAGATTTTAAATAGGATGATCATCAATTTTATAATTTGATAAACCTCATAGTATTGTGTTTCTCTGTTTAATGACTGTTACCACATTCAGTGGCATAAACTTTGAGACAGACTATTTTTCTAAGCTCTCTCCAGTTTTAGTGAAAGACTCCTAAGTTGTTTGGGCTCTTTTTAGAAACTTTATCAACATTTTGGTATGATAAAGCAATTAGAAAGGGGCCAAGTGTCTGTGACGGGCCATTCCCTTCCATGCCAGAACAAGAATATTCCATGGTAGTTTATAAATTAATTCAATGATTGTAAACAATATATGTTCTTAATAGGATTTCCTGGTTTCTTATTTGGATTTTGTTTTTTAATTCCATAGCTAGTGGTGGACAACTCTTAACAATTGTCATGAAAAAATTATAATGAGTATTAAACAAATTTTTTCCTCATTTAAAACTGTGCCTGTGTGGGGAAAATCACTCTCCATGAATGGATCAGTAACAGACAGATCAACAGATAGGTTAAGTGTCATGAGATTAAACAGCAGTTTTAAATTTTTACCATATTTTCTTCTCTAAGTGAACAATTCAGTAACTAGCACAAGTTTTTAAGCACTGCTCTCTCCGGCATGCTCATGCTCACGTGCATACTCACAACGCGTCTCAGAATGCTCAAGTACCTAATTAACAATTTTGCCTATTTAACATATCACTATCTGCATGAAGATGAGTTCAGTAAGGCCTGAAACTCTGTTAGCATTCCTAGGATTCTATTAATAGTGACAGTTTAGGCAAGGGTCAAAAACTCTGTTTACAGGGTATTTCCCAAAACTGAATTTTGCTGAGGTCGTAGGGCAATAATATAGTCATTATAACTAAGCAGATTTTCAAACATCAGGTTTCTAGCAAGAACCTCTCCTCCTGAAAATTGGCTGGTGGTTAACTGTTAGCTTCTGCTTAATAAACATGTAAAGTTCTTCTCATTTGTATGTCCGCCTAACAAATTTCTCTTGCAGCTATTAAAAGACTAGAAACTGAGACTGAACTGTCACAGATTGCTTTGTACATGATTTTTACTTAGGGCTGAAAACTTTTGCTGTGAAAATAAATACATTTTTGGTCAGCTCCCTCTCCCACTCTCCTGATGGTTTCTAAATTTTTACATTTCCTTCAAAATTCCTCTCTTAATCCTCACCTCATTACTGTCACGACATGACCTGCTTTTACTTCACAGAGAAGAGTTCATGTTCATTAGAATGATTGCTTCCTTCCCTGAAACCCAACAATTTATCAGCATGCAAACTTCGACTTACTTCTTTCTCCTCCTATCCCTAACAGTTCCTCAACATACGCGGAGTCACATGTGATTGTTCCCCACTTTCTCATCATGGCCTGGATTTTTAAAAATCTTTACTCTTATTTTTCAAACTTCTCTTCTCTGCTATACTGTGCCTTTAATGTAAACATGCTTGGGTTTTTACCCTCAGCTCCTTTATTCTCATCTTGTATCCTCTTTATCTTCACAACCAAGATATTAAAAGTACCCCCACACTTTATTTCCCACTCACCCTCAAGAAACCACAAGTTGCTTCCACATCCACCATTCCATTGAAAGTGCATTCTATGGTTACCAGTCACCAACTGACTGCCGAATCCAGCAGGCACTTTCCAATCCTTACCTTCCTTGCTCTCTCCGGCATTTTACACTGCAGATGCAGTATTCCTCTCCTGCTGCCCACCCCCCACCTTCCCTGGCTATACCTACTTAATGCCCTTCCCACCCCTCAACTGTGAAACTCCCCAGAAGTCTGACCCCAGTCCTTGTCTTTCTCTTTTTACACATTTTCTCTAGGCAATCTCACCTATCCTCTTTAGTTTTTCCTAGACTCTAATGACTCCAAAGTCCTAATGTCCTACCTTAATTATTCCAGTAACTGGCCTCCATGCTCTCTACTTTTACTGAAACCCATTTTCTATACTACAGGCAATAATCTCTTAAAGCAAAGGTCACATGACATTCCTCTGCCCAGAATCCTCATTTGGCCCTATCCTGATAAAATTCAAATTCCTTACCATAACACACCCGACTCTTCATCCTTTGATCCCACTTACCTCTACAGCCTCGTCTACTGACGCTTACCATGGCCAACCCATCCTGTTGCCAAATACCTTGTCCTCTCATGGCTTCCTGGACTTCTCCTGCTTTGATCTCTCACTGTCCTCCCTTTTCCCCCAGCTAAGTCCCAACTGCCTTTCAGGACTTCCAAGACTCACATTATCTTCATTCATTCCAACTCAACAAATATTGAGAGCCCCGTATACCTCAGGTACTGTTCTGCATTCTGAAGAGTTAGCTGAGATGAAATCCCTGTTCTCACACTGATTTCACTTAGGGGTCAGAGGCAGGACAGGATATGCAGAACAGAACGCAGGGCAAAGGGGACAGAAAACCTGCGTGTGACGGTGCAGTGCTGTTTCATAGCAGGACAGTCGGAAGGCCTTGCTCCTTCTGTGAGTGGGCTGTTGAGAGTGAGGAGCTTTCCACCTGTGCTCTTTTCAGGATAAGCAGGTGTTGGTTTACTTGCTTAGCTCCTCTGCTGGTCTGTGACTTCTTGAGGGAAGGAACTGCTCATCTATGCATTCCCATGGTTCAACACTATCATTCTAAGGAAATGTGTTGTGCCAGGCACTGTTCTGGGCAAAGGGATAAAGCCACGTAAGTGCTCAAAAATGTTTTTTGAAATAGATTAATACATATTTGAAATTATAAGTTAGTAGGAAAACTTCAAAATAAAAAACTTCACTTTACACTCAATACTTTAATTTCATATCAAATATGAAAATAGGGACAAAGAGTCAAATAATCAATACAAAAAAAAGTATTAGAATTACATAACATATTCCTGAAATTATGAATGGTAGGTAAATACAGATTAAATAGATTTTGCTCTGCATTTGAAAGTACCTGGGAAGGAATTCTGAAGGTGAGTAAGCATTTTGGGGACAGTAAAGAGAATTTTGTAAAGAATTGGGAAGTAGGTTGTGTGGATAGAATGAAAGTAGATGGTCAGACTTAATATAGGTAAATGTACTGGTTTAGTTGCAGTATTTCATTTACTATTTATAGGCAGGAACAAGTTTAAGGATAATGGTATTTTATCACGAAAGACCACAATCATGTTGCTGTTAACTTCACTGAAGGCAAAAGGGCAAAATTAGAAATTAAGGAGTCATGTTTTTCTTTATCTTACTTTTTTTTAAACTCCTGTATTTTCAGATCCTTTTTGTAAATTTTAGGGATTTAAGAATAAAATTCCATAACCATGATCAACTTTCTTCTTGCTAATTTTATTTTGCCTGCTTTTAATTTTTCAAAAAAAAGGGGGGGATACAAAATTACAGAAAGTTTATAAAATAGAAAAAATACATCTATATACACACAGACGGTACCGAATTCTACACTAAAACAACCTCTACCACTACCTACTATTCTCATTCACATCTATAAATTGCCTTTTATTCACTCACTGTAAATATTTCCCATGATATTACAGCCTTCATAATGATCTTTTATCATAGCTGTACAAATTTCATCCAGCAAATGGATGATAATTTATTTTAGGTAGCATCTAGATTTTTACTATTACCATAATGCTGTAATAATCATCTCTCAGCAATTAGCTTATTTCCTTTGCTCTTTCTTTATGGCAGATACCAACTATGAGTTTACTGCCTTAAAGGATATGAACACTTTTAAGGCTTGGAAAAAAATCAGAAGGATCATACCAATTTATACTGTCAGCAGCCATGTAGAGTACCTGTATCACTGCATCCTTACCTGTGGGAGTATTATCATTTGAATTTTTCCCATTGATACGTATGTTGAAAAATGTACTTGTTTCAATTTGCATCTGATTATCAGTCAAGTTCGATATTTCAAACTTTTAATTATGAACGATGACTACTTCAGCAAGAAACCATGTTGAGCATAAGTCAATGGTTCAAGGCCATAAAAATAAACAAAAATCTTTAAGAAAGCTAATATAATCATGACATAAGTAACTGTTACTGTGCTCCATGGTAATTAGGCATTAATGGCAAGCAGTTCACACAGCTATTATTATTATTTATACATGGCCAGATCAAGCATTCTTAGATTATGGGGGAAGCTTGGACCAAGCAGAGCTATAAGCTCTTCGTATGCCCCCATGAAGACCCCTTTATCTGCAAGCAGATGTGATCCAGCAGAAGGTGAGTCTCTTTCTTCCTTGGCACCATGCAGCCTCTGAAAACTGAGCACCCAGTGACGATAACAGGCGTTACACATTTAGTTGGGCTGAGGATGGGCTAGAACTTACTTTTACTGAGAAGCAAAGATGAAGCCAAGTAAGATACAACTCAAAGAGCTGACCTAAGAAATGGCCACTAAATCTGTCTCTTCTCTCTCTATTTATGCCTTGAGTATCTAGGTTTTCAGTGAGGTTTCTGAAGAACTTTTAACTCAGATTTCCATCTCCTTTCCCACAGAGGAGAAAAAAGGACTAGAAACACAATCATTCCCATTTTCCCAGTCAACCTTACTAATGGAGGAATGATCTGGGTAACAGGATTTAAGGGACTTCCCTACCAAGACTCTTTCTCCACACCACTTTGTTTCCATGCTAATGGGATTTTTTAATGTTTCTAAGCACATAATTCTGAAAAAGTGCAAGAAGGTGAGCGTGTGAAAGGGTAGGAGAGGGTAACAGTAATCCACCCTACAGTGAACATTAACCTAACCGCTGTTTTTGCATTCTTAGAACACGTAACTCTGAAGCATTCAGAGGGTAGGAATGAGTTCTAAAATGGAGAGCATGTGGGGAGAAACAAAAGGAGTTATTCTGGGTTGCTTTTAAAAAGCATAGCTGAGGATACTAGACTACACATGGACAGGCGAGAAGGAGGCCAACCTTATGATAATAAATATTTATGTTTTAGAAAGCACATTTTCATTGATCATACTACTTATTTCTCACCACAACCCTGTACTGAAACTGAGACCCAGAGATATTAAGTAACTTACCCAAAGTCACATAGGTAGTTTCTGGCAGAGCCAGGTCTCGACCCAGGTCTTCTGATTCCTCCTGTGCATTTCCAGCTCCCCTGGAGCTGAAGCAGGGGCAAAAAGGGATGTGGAAGTAATTGCCCAAGACCAGCCTTGCCCTTTCTCCTCCTTTCAAGAGGTCAAGCAGAGCAGATATTTAACTCTCTGAGTGACCCTTTTGCATCAAATTCTTTCATGGGAAAGCACACAGAATCTGAAAATGTTTCTCAGCCTTGGGCTCAAGAATGGCAATGAGTGGTAAATAAGGTCGGAATTATTTTTGGCTGTACTCTGCCACTGATGTGAAACTTACTGGAAGCTCAAAGCAAGGTAATTCTCATTTCAGAAAGTAAAACTTGTTTTTATAATAGAAATTAGTTTGTTTAGAAGATTTTGTTCAGCACTTTCAGTCAAACCTTTTAAATTATGCCATTATAAAAACTATTTTGAAAAATGCTTAAGAACCAAAATACCAAACCTACATTTAACCTATCCTGTGGCCATTTTTTTCTATCTTCATCTTCTCTCAGTGATTATTCTCATTAAAGCAATTATGATTACTAGAATGGACAAAATATATTCATTCTTTTCATAGCTACCTTTAAGTACTTTCAAGAAATTAATAGGAAAATGTATATCATATTCTTGAGATGTAAATCTTATATTCATTTCTAAATTATACCTAAGTGTTTTTGATGCAGACTTTTGTAATTAATTCTCTATAACAAGATACAGAGTTCCAGAGTCTAGTTTCTTGAATAGTTCCTTAATTTTTCTCAGGGAATTATGTATTTTAATTTCTCATCTTGACTATTTACATTTACATTAAAATTTAAACATACTCAATGAGAAACTTTTCTTTGCTTTGGTTATTTCCTAACAATATGAGGATACAATTTAAATAGACTGGCCATATGACCAACTTTGCACCATTTCTACATTCTTTGGTAATCAGCTCCAATACATCTCAGTCTCTTACCCTTTCCATTTATGACAACAACTATCAGCAGGGCCAGGTGCTAAGCAAGCATTAATACTAATCAGGGCATACAAAAGATCAACCAGGAATATCAATTTATTTGTGCCCAAAGCTTTTAGAAGGTCTTCTGAACTTTAAAAGATGCTCATTTAACCAGACTTCATTTGAGCACCAGTCATGTCTGGTGGATGGAATGTATCCATCCTAATAGTTAAGAGCCACTTGAAATCTTTAAGATGAATAAAACGGCAAACACTCAGACGTAAAACAAAGTAAAACAAACAAGGAAGAAGACAAGGAGGAGGAACCTGGATAAGTAGGGAAAGGAAAGGAGAGAAAGGAAACAAAAAGGAAGAATGGGAAAGAAAAGGTTTACCTTGAATAAATGAAAAATTTTAAGTAAGTACTAATACTCTCAAGCTTTTGATATATACATCTCCCTTTTCCTTTAAGGCTCCAATTCTGTATTTTAAAAATCTAGGTAAGTTTAACATTCTTCTGGGTCCTGATGGTCAAATTCAGGAATTCCTAATAAGATTTATATTATCTGATCACTATATGAGAAAAAAATACATTAGTGTACTTTTCTCCACATTATTTTAAGCCTTATTTACTAAGTCTTTTCAAGATAAAATGCTCATTATATTCTTCTAAACCATTCACTGAATAGTACAAAAATGGTTAACAACATAAAAAAAAACCACCCCAAGTCCATAAATGTTAGACTTTGAACTGTACAGAAACAGAATAAACTTCTAGTGTCTTGCCCTTGTATAATAAGCTCTTGGTTAAGCATGACCAAGAGGGTTAACCGTAATTTCCTTATTTCATGATTTGGTAAAAATTGAGCATACTTCAGGCAAGATAAAAACCCTAATAAAAGGTTGTTAAAGTTAATACTAGTTTTGAAAAGTCACTGTTAGCCTTCCCCATTTACTTGCTTTACACTATCCCATTCATTTAACATGCATAACAAAATTGTAATCAAGAACCATGTGAACGATGGTTCCAAGACTGGAACCACCCCAATATGATGGAGGCCTTATCAATATTTATTAAGTTACTTATGGAAGGAAGGAAATGTATCTTCTACTTCTTTTATATCCTTCTATTCCCTTGGGCATATAGACCAATCTATTCTCCAAAGAAACTTTTTACAAAAAGCACTCAAAGAGTATTTGCTGAATAACTATCATATTAAATTGTTGTGCTCAGGCTTTTGATGTCTGATGAAAGAGGCTTCAGTAATAAAGGTGGTGACCAGGACTAGATCCATCATTCAACAAATAATTAATGACCTTCTTTCACTGTTTCAGCTACCAAGCCAGTTCAGGTGCTCACTTAAAATCTAATCCCCTCAAGTCTTTATAGTATGTATCTAGTGCTTATTTATAGAGTTCCTTTGCACTTCTGCTAGCTATTATCCACTCATAAATTCTGCCCTTGTTTATAATTATAAGTGCCTTGAAGGACATGTTTTTTAAAGTAAGAATTTTTTCCCTCCAGATCTCTCAAGTGAGCTCTAGAATTAGATGCAAGATTATCAATTCATCTGAATGAACAACTGTTACAAGGAAAAAAAGAACAAGAGACCAAGAACAGTTAAGTATGAGTTTGTTTTCTAGGAGGATTTTAACAAGCTTTTAACTAATTAAAAACAATCCTGTTCAAAGGCTTCTGAACACACTACCCTATTAATAAAAGAGTAAAGACAAATGCTGAAACAAAAAATATTTTTTGATCTTTTAGAAGTCCTCCTTTTTATTGAAAAATGTCCACATTTGACACTTTCTTTTGATTTAGTAGTAGCCAATACCAGTTCAACAAAAATCAGATTTGCCTCAAATAAGATTATTGGAGAATACAAATACAAAACCCAAACAAATAATGAAAATTCCTTACTGCCGGAACATATATATATCAGGAATATCAGGTGGGTTACTAGGTGAGAAATACAGAAAAGGACAGCAATATTATAATAGCTACAATGAGAATTTTCATAATGACAATTTCTAAAAGTTAACTTAAAACATAAAAGTGCCCAGAATTGGAGTTAAAATAAAATTAAAAGACTAGTGAGTTGTGTGTAAGTACATATAAAATAAGATCTTAATTTTATTTTTATGTAATGAAACACTCTTACTAATGATGTACGTACTTAGACGAGACACAAAATTTCAGGAATATATTTTGTCTTCTATTCACAGAAAGGTAAAGAATCCTGGAACATATCTAAGGAGAAATTGCCTTTTATGTATTTAGTCTTTATATAAAAAATATAGTATGCTATTAATAAGAAGTTTGGGACATCTAAAATAATATATTCAAAAGACAAATCTTTACCCTATTTTAAATATGGGAAATTTGAAAACTGGAAAGAAAATAGCTAAGATGTTTTCCAAGTTTCTTGAGACTTTCTATAGCAAGTTCTACACAGGGAAAAAAAAGAAGAGGAGTTCCATGAGCAAATAAGTTTGTGAAGCAATACACACTAATAATCCTTCTCTTGGAGAATTAAAATACATATTAACCTGTTATGGGCTCAAGAAATTCCTGTAATCAAAAAGTGTATTTAATTTTTTTGACCAGCATTTTACAAATTCACTTAACCAAGAAGCAAAACTAATGTTCTCAGACCACACTTCAGAAAGCCCTGAGCTAGAAGGATTAAGAAAATGTACAAAAATATAATGACTTTTGTATTCTTATGATGGTCTTAGTTGCTTAACAAGAGCCTCTTCATTATGTTTACTCTTAATAAACTATATGGATTTGGTTTTTTTTAAGGGCAATAAAATGTACTCACTGTTGCAGTACTTCCTTTCCCTTCTGAATGGAGTTCTCAGTCACAGACAGGCTGCTAAAGGAGTTATTTCAAGCCCAGGTGTAAAATTCTTGCCAGTAGTTCCCAAGTTTTAATGGAACCTGAACCCCTATAACACCAGAGGATTTCTTACAAGGAGAAAGATCAGTTCCATTTTTTTCCTAGAGATGTGACAGTGAAGCCTATATTGCACTTGATGCTAGAATAAACAGCATAGGTCCAAAAAAGTTCAGGAAATTAGGATCAGTAGACGGGGTAGACCATATACATCAAGAGATACCACCCAATAATGGTAAAATGAGAATGAAGTTAAAAAAAATCAAAAGAACACAATGATGTTTAGGAAATAGAATGAAAAGACAGAGACATGACTAATAAACAAGATGACAAAAGTAAGACAGAAAAATAGTATTAAATAAAGACACAGATGACCACATTAGATTGAAAACGAGAATAGAGGGGTGGGAAGGGAGGGATAAGGGGGAAAAAGGGCTATTACAATTAGCACACATAATGTAGTGGGGGTGGGGGGATACGAGGAAGGCAGTATAACACAGAGAAGACAAGTAGTGATTCTATAACATCCTACTATGCTGATGGACAGTGACTGCAACGGGGTATGTGGTGGGGACTTGATAATAGGGGGAGTCTAGTAACCATAATGTTGCTCATGTAATTGTATATTAATAATAGCAAAAAATAAATAAATAAATGCACAGGCTCTTTTTTAACAGCAAAAAAAACAACAACAAAAAAAATGAGAATATACAGCTGACAATGCACTATGGTACACAATCAAATATGTATCCCAAGTCCCCTTTTTGCCCAACGCCATCAAGGTTCACAATCACTGACTTCACAGGAGCAAAGTGCGCTGCAGAACGCCATCTTAAATGGAAGACAGTCTATGGTGCAACAAGCAATATTATTTTTCTGCCTTTTTATGTGCAAATGGAAGAGGCTCAGATACTCACTAGAAACTAAAGCAGAATTGGGTGCATATTTTTTAATTAAAGAAGGATGCCTCCTCAGATTTATGAAAATCTTTGGAATATCCCAACATGAATATCTAGTCAAAGAACATAACCAATATAAGATTAACATCTTGGGAACAAAGAAATAAAACAAAACAAAAATATTCCTCAGATTCATTTATTTCACTACTTTATTTCCCGTGCAAGGAGTATATTAGCAAGTCTTTTGCAACAGAATGGTCAAATTCAGTGCAGTTTGAAATTACAGTTTTAAAAGTCCCAATAAGTAAAGTAAATGAAAAAACAAGATTTACACTTACAGAAAACAAACACTGGGTCTTCTGAATAAAAAGTGTCAACAGAAAAAATAAGTTCACCTGACAATCCCAGCCCCCTTCAGCTGTAGATCTCACCCATGATGCCTCCTTAAGACTACTTTGAAGGAAAAATCAACATTATGTAATATTCAGCATGAACCTAAAGCATCATGAATTGACTTAATTAGCCAACACCCTAATTCAGGATTCTAAACTTTAGTTTGCTGTCAATAAAGAGGAGACTTAGGAGGTAAAAGATTAATATAATACCTACTAGTATGATTCATATACACACAAAAAGAATGCTGTGGACATCTTAAACAGTTATGCTAACTTGGTAGTTAATATTAGGATTTAAATGATTTAAGGCTTAAATTGCTTTATGAACTGTAATTAAAGTTAAGAACAAATTTGAGTAGTATCATTAAAATAACTTTGAAAAGAAAGATAGCAAATCTTAGCTAAGCCTTGCCATGTCACGTCACTATGAGAGTTACTTCACATTCAGAAAAAAGGAACATAAAATAATAATATAATCTGTACTTATATTGCTCAATATAGGAAAAACTTGGATCACCCGAACTTTTTAACGATGTTTTAGATGTAATTCCTTTGAGTAGGTTACAATATATCAAGTTATCAGATAGTGCAATTCAAACAATTCTTTTGCACATATTCTTAAAATAGCATACTATTCTCTTAGTATTAATTTAAATAGCGAAATAAGAGTCTCCACTGATGTAGCAGGGTCAAAATTACATCTCAAGGTGTTCATAATAATCTATTAGGTTTAGCTATCACAAACAGAATTTGGGGTCCAGCGGTAGCTATCAACAGTCTTAAGCTGATGTATTTACGTATATTGGCATGCACTTATGAATGTGTCATCTCTCCCTATATGGCAGCAGCTTTCGTATCTCTAGTAAAGTCCTTTTGCATAACCCACAAGCTTGTCTGGGAATTGTGACAGGGTAGGTGATAGATGAAGAAATAAATAAATAAAGCACGTTAAATACAACCAAACTTCATTAAAACAAAGCTTAAAGATATTGCATGGAATCCCCTAAATTCCATCACCTATGATTTGAAAATATATTCTTAAATGGGGCTACACTAGCTGTACATTTTCTTTCTGATTTACTCTCTGTTCACACCACAAAGGAAAATGAGCACTGCCTATATGGTAATCTTTGAAAGGAAATTAGTTTCCCAAAATATTTATGATGGAAAAAAACATATTTCAGTGACCTTAACCACCTTATGTTCCTAGTGCAGAAATTTAAGTATGGTAAATGAAACCCACTAATTGGCAGAATCTCACTTTACATAATGCTAATTTTCCTTTGAAGTTAATGGTTTCTATAACAATTGTCCTCTCTTAATATCTATTATGATCTTTTGATATCAAATACAAACTAGACATAGCCTAGATTTATCACTATGTCATTAAAATTGCTAACATGACCTTGTTCTAATACATTTAGGATTCATTTCAACTCATAAATTTATATATCATAACTCTCAATCTCCTTTCTCATTAAATAGGTTAGAGGTTTTTTTTGGTTATATGTCTCTTTTTAATAATTTTATAAATGGTAGAATAATTTATGGCTTTTTATGAACATTAGTTGAATTTGAAGAGGTAACATTCAAATGTGCTTCCCAGGATGTCATTATAAAATAAATGTTGTGCCATGTTACTTCACAAGTAAAACTTGAGATTGTTCTTTTTATAAAGTATGCTAAAACTGAAAAAAATACATAATTATTAAGAAAATAGAACCCAAACGCTCCTAAAAACAAATTTTGCTTTTTAAATAGATAAAATAAATATATAAGAACTTTTACATAGGTAAAATTGATTAAGTCATACTTTCTTCTTCCACATTAATTTTATCTTCAGAATTACCCACTAAGGTGGAATAAAATCTATACGTTATTTAAATTAAAACTTCAGTGAACAAGAGTTTCTCCACTTGTATTGTGCTTCAAAGCTTCAAGAACTAAGAATAAAGACCCTCATGAGATATTTAGACTCTCATAACTGGAACTATAACTTTCTTCTAATTTGTGCAGTGAGAAGGGATTTTTGTGTGTTTTGTACTCTTACCCCCCACCTAGAATAGTACCTGGCACCTAAAAGATGTGCAATGAATCTTGGTGAAATAAATGAATACTCTGCAGAAAAGTATTTAAGAATGGATGACCATCTATCTGTCACTTTCCAGAATTATTGCCCAAAATGATGTGTAATTTAAGTCTTAGAATTATTATCTACACAATTACTCTTTTTCTAGTTGAACAATAGCTAAACAATGATCATTTCCTGATACTGGGAAGCGAATACAATGAACTTATGAAAAGAAAGTTTAGAAACCAGCATGTTCTAAAACATTTTTTGGGATATGAAAGTCTCAGTGGAATACAGGTCATAAATATCCTTGGAAAATCAAGACTTGACAGTTCTTTTCAGATTTAGAAAAGCAATTCAGAAGCAACAACATCCTGAAACATAAAAGATTTGTCTGAGCAGTGCCAGGGAATTTTATAGTAATTCCAAATTGCCTGTAGCGTCTTTTTACTGGTTTCCTGGTATTAGTTTTAGAGTTAAAAGGAACCAATTTGGAAAGGGCCTGCAGGGAACACAAATAAGTAGATTTTCTTTGGCCCTAATGTGCTTTCACACAGTGGTCAGCAATATAAAATAATATTATAGCCTTTTCCCTATATAATTTTACAAATAAAATGAGGTTCCATAATCTATTTACTTTGGTAAAATAAGAAAAATTCTACAATGTTCAAAGTACATTGAAAAAAAAATTAGAAAAATTACCCAGTTAAGAATGAGCTGTGAATCTTACATTATATATGATAGAGAGTTCACTATAATAAAGACATTAAAATTAAGACAGTATTTTATGATAGCTAAAAGAACCAGGTGAAATCTAGCTAGAACAAAAAAATCAAGAATGGCTTACCAAAAAGTTTAGTAAATCATTTTAGAGGAAACAAAATATTTAACCATAATCAGAACATGTATTTTTACCATCTAAAATATAATCACTGAGTATGTTCTGGAAGTAAAAAGGTGTTCCCAGATGGAAAGGGAAAATAGATATTTGGTCTATAGACATATTTAAGGCAAATAATTCCTGAACTTCATTTAGGAAAATATTAACTATTAGATTTAAACTATGAGCTTGATTTTTACTTTAATTTTCCATACAAGAGACTATTAGTCATTGAGTCTCTTAATATTTCATGCTTTTTATTTAATGATTTATCCTTACACCTCTAACAATACAGACAACTGGTTTCTATAAAGGCTTTGGTTTATATGCAGGCTTTGTTGGTTGGTTGTTTTTCCTGCAAACTATTAAAAAAGTTTTCAATGAACAGTCATTGCTACATTTAGGAAAACAAGGTTTTTCCAAAATATTGTGTCAATAACAAACAGAAACTTTCATGAAAGATATAGTATCATTTCACAAAAATCAAGTTAATGTACAAACGTAGGGAAAGTTAAAAAATTAAAAATTATATAACCCATAGTGAGAGTGAATAAGTATGCTATGGTCCTAACAGGGCTGTTGCATCTCTGCAGCCCTGTAGTTTTTAGTATGAGTTATCAATTAGAGCTACTTTCTATTGGTATAATGAATATTTTGCTTTTGATTAATGTGAAACTTAAATTCCCCAGTTACAGAAAACAAACAAATGCTCAGACCCCAACATTAATACTCTCAGAGGCTAAGAACTCTGCACTAACTCTACATTAAATGTGCTGAAAGACACATAATGTTTTTTCTTTAGGAGCTTTTTATGTATACATGCACATATGTATTTTTAAAAAATGAGATGGGTGAAGGTATGTTAAGCTGGTGGCTTCTAGATATCAAGAAGGAACTGCTCCTGTAACTAAGTCAATTTTTCATTCAGAAAAAAAAAGATGACCTTATCTTCAATAACGATGTTTATGTTCCAAAAATATTTGTTACAGTATTTTATGCAAAATCATAAAACACCAATAATCACTTAATTCTTTATAAGTAGAAGAAAAGAAATACCAGAATCTCCAAAAGATTTAGTGATTCTATCCTGCCTCTTCCTGAAAAATATTTCAAGCATCTTGTAAAAGATTTTTGGGTTGACTGCAGAAAAAGTAAATAGGTTAAAAAAAACAGCATAAAAAAGCATAGATGAGTATATACAACTGGGTAGAAAGAATACAGAAGTATTGCTGTGGTTCAGATTCACTATATGGGCAGTGACATCTGATAAGTGTATTGTCCACCTAAATTTATACAGACCTAAAATCAGTGATATAGCAATGAGGACTATTAAGGGAGAAAAAGGAAAAATCACTGACTGTAGAAAGAAAATGATCACTTCAGTATCAAACACCAGTGAACGGAAGAGCTACAATGAGGATGACCAATGTGCTCATCAGTTATGGCCACCCTGTAACAGAAGAAGGAAGTAAAGAAGGGAAGTAAAGAAAACCTAAGGTTTTCTTTAGAGAAAAAGGAATAAAATTAATCTTTTATTAATCTTCCAAAAAAAAAACCCAACCAAACATAAAAATTCTGTTTTGACTCTCAGTAATGGTTAAAAACATTCGGGAACACATGATGAATAGCAAACCAGGACTCAACGGTTAGAAATACAGACTCAATAAATTAGTTTTACCATCAAAACTAGATATGAGTATTAATGAAGAAAAGACAATGAAAAGCCATATGATATCAGAAGGGTAAAAATATGGTTACAAGTTTGTCTAAGAAAAGACAGATTAGACATTGATGGCATTTTAGTCTTTTAGGAAAAGGGCAACTAAACTCTATAGAGTGAGAGTGAGAGAAAAGATCTTAATTAAACATCAACCATTAGTAATATTATACTATAAAATATGAAATGATAAATCATCTAGAAAATGACATTTTTCTAGAATAAAAAGGTAAAGAATAAAGATCCATGGTCCAAAACATGATTACTGCTACTATGTTATTTTTTGTTTGTTTTATTTCTCTTTCTTGGGGGCCTGGGGGGTGGTGGGCAGGGGCCATGATGCTGAGATCATGACAGAAAAATGTAAGACCAAATTGAAACTAAACTAAAAGCAGCTCATGAGAAAACAATTATGCTTCAATGATGGAGACTACTTACTACCTGGATGATATAATTTTCTAGTATATTTTGATATTTTAGGGAAATTCCAACAAATTAGACTTCTAATAAGTTTTATTAAAAGGAATTTTAAAAAGTTATAAAATTAATACTAATATGCCTTGTCCTCCTGTTTTTGCCCAAATGTAGTTGAGAATCTATCTATATAAAGTCACATAAGTCCTGGATAAAATGGACTCCACAAGGTCAATGTTCTAAATTACATCATTAAAATTACCACACAGTTTGACATATCATTTGGCAACAAAATTAATCAAATAATTATTAAACAGATATTTATAATCTGAACATATACACATATAAATATGTGTAGTAAATGCAGTGTGAATCCATATATAATTTAAAGTGTTTTCCTTAATTTTTACATATAACTAGAATAATAAAGAACATACATGTATCCAACAGAGATCTAAATTTGACAACTGTTGGACATAATTTAGTCAAATTTAAAGTAACAAACTTGTAAAGAACAAAATATGCATAAAAACTCATTTTATACATACACATTTTTGGCTAACATGTAAATAGGGCACCTATTTCCAAAGCATAACAAAGCATTATACAAGAAAAATAATTCCAATGCATTCATTTTTATTGTAGTTCAGTATAATTATTAAATTAAAACCTTACTTTAAGAGCAGCCAGTTTTAAGTATATCCAAAATATTTTTCTACTGGCAAACTTCGTATTACTATGACTAATCTTTTAGAACTACGTATTTTCTTCAAAATAGTTTATGCCTTTGTAGAGAGTTTGGTTCACATACCCATGCCTCTGTTTGAATGGGCCTGATGTTGCTTAGGAGCACCTCTTCATAGTTTCCATAATCAATGAATTTAACAACTGCTGTCATACCTGAAGAATGGAGAGCTTCAACTTCTGCTCGGTAAAACTGAGGAGACAAACAGGAGTTTTTAACATGACACTCAACACTGTCTGCCTAGGGTAATATATGATGACTATAAATACTCAAAGTGTTACCATGTATAATTTTTTTTGAAAGCTCATTTCTTTTTAAAATTAATTTTTATTGGGATATAACTGACATGAAACATTGTATTAGTTTTAGCTGTACAACATAGTGATTTGATACTTAAATATGTTAGGGAGGATTACCACAAGTTTAGCTAACATCCATCACTACAGTTAAAATTTTTTTCTTCTGATAACAATTATGATCTACTCTTTCAGCAACTTTCCAATATACAATATTTTAAAGAAAATAACTTATAGAAGAATAGTATTTTTAAGAAAGAAAACTTACCTTTGGATAATCATAAACTGGGCTAAAAAAAGAGATGAATTCTCTCATCCATAGGAGTTGTGACCTGAGCAGTAGTAAGATTTCAGGATAGAACTAAGAGGGTCAGAGAGAATATTCACATGCTAATAGATGTAAAAAGAACTAGTACCACGTTTTGTTGTTAGCCATCAAAGCCGTTTGACTGACATTAGGAAAACCATTCTTAGGTACTAAGCAGAATATATAACTATAGAGCAATTTATTTAAAAAACAAATATATGAGAAAAATAAATCTCAAAGAAAACAGCTCATTGGGGCAGTCATCACAGGCGGCGGGGGAGGGAGCGGTGGGGAAGAAGTTCAGGTAACAAGTAAGCATATTACTTAAATCCAAGGTTTATAGGATTTGAGACATTGTAAGACCAGAAACTTTTATCAGCTTACCCACTGTAACTTGGGTCTGGGAACTAATGCATATTAACAAACTCGCAAGGAACTGTTTAACATAACAACCATAAGTTCAAAAATTTATGTGTTAAGGCAACTGAGAATAGGTTAACTGATTGGAGTACTTCTCCAGTATAGGTTGACCCATTCAGGACCAAAATTATAGGTCTAAATGTTGCTTATTAAACATGAAGTGGAAATTAAAAACTATTTACTCTTAAAAAATATTTTCTTCAAACTAGGGTAATTGGATGCTCTACTATAATACCACCTACTCTAAAAGTATCTCTTAATAGGCTCACCAGAATCAGAAAATGCTAAAGACAATAAAAATTCTTACTTTCCACATCCTTCTAAAGTAGGAGTTACCCAGAATATAACCAGGGAAGAATCTGTTTTTACTGATTAACGAGTAAACTTCATACTACAAAGGTCATTAAGTTAATCTACGGTGTTTCCTTCCTGGGTCTGGATGCTAGCAAGTTTAGAGACAGCATGCTGGAATTTTCCTTATTTTAGAGTTCTTGATATACATTCATATCTATCCCTTCCTCCTTTATTTCTGAGCCTCATACTTTCTGCGTTCTGTGAATTGTTGTATTTCTGAACTTGTAGTTACACTGTAAGCTTCTCTGATAATTATGCCAGTTCAGGTAAGGTCAACAAACAATGAATCATAATATATCGTACAGAAAACAAATGAGTTGACATTCTTTCAGAAATTTACAGTTTAATAAAGATAATCCATGTAAAGAATGACTTCTACATAATGTGAAAAGTACTGTGATAAAGGTGTGGTGATGGCACTTAATAAGGCTGAGGAGTTTGGGAAAAGCTTCCCGGGGCAGATAACAATGGCTACAATCTTCAAGGATAAAGAGAGTTTAGTGAAGTAAAGGAACCAGGAGGGTGTTCCAGAGCAAGTAACACAAAAAAAGTTACATCAAACACAAGGAGATGAGTGCAGCAAACCACAGTTTAAAAATTAAACATGGCATGATGTGACAAAAAGGGTCAGCCAATAGGAAATCAGACAGGACAAGAAGGTAAGGGCCAGCTGACTGCGGCTCTATATGCATGCCAGGGGCTGTATTCATTCTACAGGTGAAAGACTCTAACTAGGAAGAATGATGTGGTCTAAGGCTAGGATCCGAGTGGCGGCAGTTTCAATGACAAGTTTAAGAGGAGCAAGTTTCAAGGCATGGAGGCTAATTTGGAGATTGTTAGAGTATTCCAGCTGAGAGGACACAAATTACTGAATTAGTTATGGCAATCTACAGGGAGAACTGTCCCAAATCCCTAAATCCTTCTATGGAAGTAAAGTTTGAGAGAAGGCAAGATATTGTGAGAAAATTTTTAAATGACAGATTATACTAACTAATTAATCAACTCCAAAACATCACTACAATGCAATTAAGATTCTGGTCTTTTAATGACAGAGCCAGTCCTTTCTCAAATATTAACTCTGTTGGTTAAGGAAAGCTGCGTATTCCTGACAAGACATTAACCTATCTCTTAAATTACGTAGTTTCAGAAGATAATTCCAACTCTTTCTGGGGGCGAATACTGTTTATCTTACTTGCTTAATGGTATAATTTATGTAAAGCCCAGAGCTCTCATTGTAAATGGAAAGTATACATCCAATTAAAATCAAAGTAGTTACTCAGCAGATCATCCAATTATTCTAGGAATACTCTAAAGGCTCAAAACATTTGGGGACTTGTTAGGTACTATGCGTCAGAAGCTATATGACATCAGTTGGCCCTTGAACAACACGGGCTTGAACTGCATGGATCTACTTACATGTGGACTCTTTAAAATAAATATATTTGGAGCGTTTTTGGAGATTTGTGACAATTTGAAAGAACGTTTTCTTTTTTCTAGCTTACTTTATTGTAATAGTGTATATAACATAAAAAATATGTGTTAATCGATTGTTTCTGCTATCTGTAAGGCTTAATGTCAACAGTAGGTTACTAGTAGTTAAGTTTCTGGAGAGTCAAAAGTAATACACAAATTTTCCACTGCATGGGTTGCACTCACTAGCCCCTACATTGCTCAAGGGTCAACTGTATTTTGGATATATTCAGCAAAGGTAATAGATGAATTCAGCATTATTGATTTTTTGAGACAATTACAATTAAAAGTAAAACTTTATTAACAATTTCATCAAGTGTTTGAAGACATTTGGTGATAGCACAACCAGAACTATCTGATATATCCCAAGCACCTGACACTTAGCAACTACTCAATTATGGCATGTTGAATACTCAGTATGTGTTAAAGAACTTTGCTAAGTCTAATATCAGAAAACCTGCTATTATCTCTGTTGCTTTGTTTCTGGTCATTCATAATCTTTCTCTATTTTTAACCACACCTCATAATTTTTTATAGGATGCCAGATGTTGCAGATGAAGTTCTAGAAAATGTTAATTTTTTCCCCCAAAATGATTATAATTTATTTTGGCAGGCAGGCAGCAAACAGGCAGATAACCTTGATCCTGTAGAGGCTTGGTTTCAGGCTTTGTAATGGCTTCTTTGTATTAGTTCCGCACTTACTATGAGGGCCCGATTCTTGTGGGATTTCAATGGAAAACCTATGTTGTTTACCAAGCCTTTCAAGCATTACTGGACTTGAATGAAATCCATCTCTTATTCCCTCTGCTCATCAAGGTCACCAATAACTTCACATTGTCCAGTACAGAATTTTTTTCACCTCATTTTAATTAACCTTTCACAGAAGCATCTGAAACAAATGGCCACTCCCTCTCAGGCGGGCACTACTAGCTCTAGACCAACACTGATTTCCAACTACTCATCTTGTCTTTTCCCCCATGAGGGAGAAATAACGAAACATAATTCCTCACTACCCAAATCTAACAGTCTGGATAGTGAAGAACAGCTGTGCTTGCTTTCCATGGCCCCTAAAAGCTGAGGGGGTAGTCATATGAAATAGTTCCAACCAACAAGGTTGGTATTTCTGGGAAGGCTTTTGCTTTTCTGGAAAAAAAGAAAAGGTCCAGCTAGTACTGTCTACTCCCCTCCTTCTAGCCTTGAATAAAAACTTGACAGTAGAGATGCTGCTTTTGACAGATGTTATCCCACATTCATACAAAAACCTTAAAAACTATGCCATTTAATTAGCACCCTGTACCCATCCTTGCTGCTATGATCAGGTAATACCTAACACCCTCATCATTCACTGAACACATGGGGCCTTCTTCTTGGTCCCAAGCCCTACAGCAGATCGAACCATATTCCCTTCCCTGAACTTCAGTTCCTTGAAATCTGCAGTTAACTCTACCTTCACCCTCCTTCTAGCCACACATGCACACTCCCTCAGGCACATCCTTACCTTCTCAACTGAAACTACTCTACCTATGAAATATTGATTTTTTTCTTTGACTTGATCCTCACATCCACCCTGGGCTCTCACACTATGACTCCTTTGGTCTGTTTTTATTATTTTGCTGATATCTCTGTAACTACCTCCCTCAGAACTTACTAATTAACAGACTCAACAAATAATTATGAAATCCCTACACTGTAGGAGGAGTAGGGCTGTAGAAGAAAACTAGACAGACATCGTCCACCCACCAAGGAACTTAAAATTATGGTAGGGGAAAGAGCTATTAATCCAGGAACTAAACCAAAAATACTTACAAAATGTGATAAGTTTTAGAAAGTGAACAAGGCCCTGACTGAGAATGACAGTAATATAGGAGGTAGGAGGGGGCAGGTCAAAGAAGGCTTCTTCTATGAAGTGATGTTTGCATCAAGCTCTCGAGGATGGCAAGAGTACACAGCACGGTGGGCATGCTGAGTGCAGGAGGGCACATGCTCCAAGGCCCTCCTCTCCCAGGGCCCCTTTGTCCTGTCCCCTGCCTGCTGTCGCCATGGTGGCCTTCTCCCTCTCAGCCAGGCTCTTTCATCTGAGTCACCGTATTCCTTCTTGACCTCATCTTCTGTCCTTCCCTTCCCTTTTCTCCATGATTTTCCTCTTTCCCTTTCAGCCAGTATATAACGTAGAACTAAAAACTGTTTCAATTATTGGCTTAATAATTACTATCTATTAGTAGCTAAATAATTAGTCTTTCTGCTCTTCATTTTTTTAAAAAAGTGGGCTGATTGTGTATATTTTCTTTAACTTAAAAGAAATCTGTAGAATTTAACTCTGTGCCACTGAACTGATTTTCTTCCTGTGAATCAGAGTAATTTCACTAGAAATAAATGCAAACATTAATAATTCAGTTGATGATAAGTGAAATAACTTACCAACTTCACTTAATCACTCTTACAATATTTTCCTGATTTGCAAGCTAAAAATCTCACCTAACCTAACCAAATTGTATGGGCCTGATTCTCCCTCAGCATCCACAGAACATATTAAATATATTAATTTTCCTTTTCTATAAATTATATATCTATAAATCTGTTTAAAGACTTTAAACAGGTACAATTGTAGAACAAAATTCACAGTTCTAAAGCAGTGGCTTTCTATAGTCTCACGAGAAGGTTTTTAGTACTATTAGTATATATAACTTTATAGCATGCATACCTTGTTGTCTTCCCAATAAAGTGCAAAGCATTCATCTCCAGGTTTCCACAGTTTTGAGTACTCCATAGGAATAGACAAGTCCAGTACTTTTCCTGGTTTAATTGGCCCAGATCTTCTTTTGGGCCCACTATTGTAAAATACTTTATCATCATAGGGTGCAGCTGTGATGGGTCCTGCTGGCTTAATAGGTCCTACGCGCCTTCCCTTCAGCGGCATTTCTGTCTCCCCATTTGGAACACCAATGAAACTATTAGTTCGGACAGGATTCTGGTAATCAGTATTTATATGGAAATGTTTTTCCATTTTTACACCACTGAAAGCTTCATTATTTATTGTTCGTGGTTTCCTGTCATAAAAATGATCAGGATTTGCTGTTTGGTTTTCTCTTTTTCCACGTTTTTGATTATTATAATCTATAGATTCTTGAGGAAGTGGATTTTCTTTTGCCTCTCCATAGGATGGACCTTTTCCTGATCTGCTTTGCATAGAGTTATCCCTTTTTTTAAAAGCACTGTCATTGTGCTGAGAACTTAGAGGGTATGAAGCATCTTTAGTTCTATCATATCTAGGATATGGTCTATCACACTTGATTCTCTCTTCAGCCCATACTTCAGATCCTGAAGAAGTACTTGGTCTTTCAGAACCTCTGTTTCTAGGTAATCCACTGCCTTCTAAAATTGACTTTGAATTTTGAGTGTCTCTTTGAAAACGAGGAGGTTTTTCATTTCTTGGCTGTCTGGTATCATTTCGAGGAAGATATCTTGGTTGATTATTATCTTTCACTCCATTTTGCTCAGTATTTGACAATCTGTGTTGTCCCTGATGAAGCTGCTGCAGTTGTGACTTAGGTTCTGAAAAGTAAATCACATGCATATGAAAATGAAGACTCTTCATTAATACTCAGTTACTTTAACATGTTTAGCAGCCATTACATTAATTCAAAATTATCAGACTACTATTTTAATATCTTCCACTAACTTCCCACTTCATCATCCTAACCCGCTCTGCTTCCTTAGAGTCCTGCATTTCTGATGGACAGTCTTCCTGATCAGCCACATTAGTAAAGTAAAGCATTGATAGGAACCATGAAAAAATGGTGGATAATTCAAAAGCAATTTGTCTTTGTCCCTGAATGCTTGCATTCTTATAATCTAGCTACCTATATATGTTATTCTGGTAATTCATTTCCAAGACATTAATGATTGGGAGTTGCAAATGGCTAATTCGGAAGCTGCCATGAAACTGCACACATACAACCTTTGCTCAACTCCTTGCTGAATCCCATTCCAATTAAAAAATGTATAGTTATCATTGTCAGTCAAGGTCTAGCCTTTGCAAAAATGTTATTTCTCAAATCTATCTGGATCTGGAATTGCTAAGTGTTTAGATTACAGACCTCCTACTATAGAAGAGAATTATTAACTCCCCTGATCTTTCAAAGTAATTAAGAGCAGGTACTACTTGGAAATACAGAATAAAAGTAACAAAGTCTGGTTAATAAGCACAATAGTGCAGATAATGTCCAACTAGAAATCAAAAGCAGTAACATGGTAAATATATACTCATAGACAATTTAATGATTGTATTTCACATAGTGATTTTTAATTCAATTTGTATCAGAAAAGTCTTTACACTTTCATCCTCCATTGTTTCACACAGCATGTCTATAACATTATTACCAAACATATTGACTGGTGTTTGGTGTACATGTCTTGTTTCTCTACTCATATTCCATCACAATATTTCATAACAAGGGAACTGCTGACATTTTGGATCAGACTGTTTCCTGCACTGCAAGAAAATTAACCTTTTTGACCTCCAGGCACTAGAGCACCCACCCCCAGCATTCCTCATCACTGTGACTACCAAAACTGTCTCTAGACATGTCCACACACCCACTGAAGGAAAAAAGGTACCACATAAAGTGCCCGAAACAATAGGGATAAAGATCTTTAAGAGTTCCTGAATGACAAAACAAGTCACAGACTAAAGACAAAGATTTTAAATGGCAAGAAACTTCTCAACATAACCATTGGAAGCCAGAAGCCATTCTGATTGACTTTAAATGTCTTTGAAATTAAGTGAAAATTGTTTTCTAAGTACAGTTCTATATCCAGCCAAATCATGAATTAATTGTAACAAAGAGTACATATTTTTCAGATATGAAAGATTTCAAAAACTAGCCAAAACAATTTATGGAAACATTTTCTAAGAAATCACTTTTCCCAAAATCTACTTTATAAATATATGACAGGTATCTTATTTTAAACAACTGCAGTTGATATTGAATTTTTCTTTAGAAATAAGAAAAATGGTCACCTTCAGGGAGGGTGCTTTGGCATTTACTGCCTGGAGGTCAAAAAGGTTAATTTTCTTGCAGTGCAGGAAACACTCTGACCTAAAATGTCAGCAGTTCCCCTGTTATGAAATATTGTGACCCTGGAATATGAGTAGAGAAACAAGACATGTACACCAAAGACCAGTCAATATATTTGGTAATAATGTTATAGACATGCAGTGTGAAACAATGGAGGAAGAAAGTGCAAATGAGTAAAAATTTAGGGAAGCAAGAATAATAGTGAACATAAGCAGGACACAAATGAGCATTTTCAGCAGAAGGCATGTATTGGTATTTGTTCCAGTCATTATTAAAGAATAAAGACAGCAGTTGTCTTTCACTGACTGTATGCTATGTATTAGATACTACTACACTAGCACTTTATACACCTTATCAATAGTCTCTACAGTAGTCTGAAGATAAAGATATGAGATTTCCTTAATAGAGAAGTCCCTTGTATAGTGAGTTGAAGAAAATTTTCAGCTTCCAAAATAGGTCAAATATGAAGGTATTTTATTTGCTGCCAATTAGTTTGAATAGATAACATACTTAAGAAGTAAGCATTTTAGACCTGCTGTGTTTAAGGTTATATCATCCCAGGTAGGGCCACTGATATCTAATATGGTCAGGAAGTACAAATAAATTAGGCCATCGTGACAGTAACTAAATATCCTGGACTATAGAAGGGGGCCTGGATAACCATGTATATAGAATGAAGGCTTCAACTATGGTTGGTAGATGTGGGAGAATTTGATTTCAGTTCTTTGAAAAGAAAAAAGGGTAAAGATTTCCTTATCTAGTTAATTGATGATATACATTAGATTACAGAATAAGATGAGTAATTTTACTAATAAAGAATATATTTCATTTCTGTTATGCTGAGGTGGTATAGTCTAAGAAGAATCTATGAAGGAAATTACTTTTTAAAGAAATAATTGCTCTTAAAAATCAAACTAAATGAAGCAGAAGATACAATTGTGCTTTTAAAAGAACATAATTTTCCAGCAACGGATTCACAGATTCCAAGGAGGGACTATCAGTTACCAAAGGGAGGGAATTAAGGAACATTATGATTAGCACACATAATGTAGAGGGGGTCACTGGAAGGCAGTATAGCACAGAGAAGACAAGTAGTGCCTCTATAGCATCTTACTATGCTGATGGACAGTGACTGCAATGGGGTGTGGGGGGTACTTGATAATATGGGTGAATGTAGTAACCACAGTGTTGCTAATATGATACTTTCATAGGAATGAATATCAATGATACCTTAATAAAAAAAAAGAACATAGTTTTCATACACATCCACTTCACTCCAAAATAAAGTAACAGTAAGCCAAGAAAGGAAAGTCCTTAAATGCTTCCTCACTCTTGGATTTTCTTAAACCCAGTATCTTTTGTCCTAGGTTGTTAAGTAAGGAAACCAAAGTAAATATTTTGAAAATGGGCTAACCTATTAAAGAAATAACAGAATATGCTCAATTACTAAATTGTGGAAAAGATGATTTTAAGTAATATAATAGTCGTCAAATCAAATAGAGAACTTCTCAGCTCTCCCGTTAAAATCTAGTTGCTCTCTGCCACACTTCTCAAGAAGACATGGTGATTCCAAAGCACCCAAAATACTAACTGGCCTCAAAAGTTAGGTCTACAATCACTCTCATAAAAAAAATACTAAGATTTTTTTTCGTATAGGAAGCAGAATAAAATGCATAAGTTCTTTTTAATGACCTGGAGGGGAAAGATGAAATAAAAGCATAAATAGAAATTGGTAACATTTATTATTAAATAGGAGAAAAAGGGAAAAAGAATATTAGCAAAAATAATAGAAAATTTGTCACCAAATACATAAAATTGTGAAAACATCTAAAAGATAAAAGTGATAAAAGCTTATATTAAAAAACTAACCAAAGAGTGCTGCATAAGTTTAGCTGGATTTGTGATAAATGCTGTTAGACCAGATCGTGAGTTTCAAAATGTATGTTTACAAGATAATTGATCACAATATTTTATGTCACCATGATTTGAAATGCAAGGATCATTAAAAATGAATTTATTAACTGTCACATATTATCAGGGTTTGTATGTAAGAATGTGCTGTTAATCAGACATCTTAAAATATTAATACTTCCTTGCAGAATATCCATTCTCCAGTCACAGCTGCCCTTGCATTTCACAGTTGAAAAACAGGTACATTTTGTTTCCCAAGATGATTCTTCATTTTACTCTGAGATACCTACCTGAAGAAGATGTGTCTTAGTATTTGTGCCTGACTCTACTCTAAAGGTCTTCTGCCTACATTATATCACGTAGTTCTCAAAACCACCCTGAAGAGCAATATTACAATCTTTATTTTACGAGTAAAGAAACAAAGCAAGGCTAGCAGCTAAAAAAATGTGGAAGCCAGAGTTTAAACTTAAATCTAACTCATGCCAAGGCCCACCATTTTTCCACAATGCCAAGCTGCCTGCCAGAGGAACAAAACAGAATGAAACCAACATGTTAGCTACAGTTTTATCACCTACATCTTTTCACCTGGGGAGGTGCAGAAATCAGAAAGACTCTCACAATATCTGTTGGGCTGAAAAAATTAATTTGGATACTAAGACTGTCAGAAGCGTGACCTAAAATTGACAACTGTTGCCATTAATGCAGGAAAAAACTAAAGCATCTATTAACAGTTGGACTGGTATTTAGAAGCTCACCAACTGGCACTTAGAGATAGTATGGTGTGTAGGTCACAACCTCTGGTGAAGCACTGCATATGTTATATCACAGCTCTGTCGCTAGTAGTTTTCTAACCTTAGTCAAGATATTTAACTTTTCTGAGTCTCATCTTTAAGGTAGGGATAATAAGAGAGCCTACCTTAGAGGTTAACTAAGTTAATACATGCAAAGTATTAAGAACTGTGTCCGGCTTTATTAAGCATCCAGCAAATGTTAGCGGTCACTGTTACCACGATGATTACTAGCAGCATTATAAATATGCAGATAACCTAAATTAATTACCTTATAAAAAACCAATACTTGGATGATAACGTGCTTCCAAATTTGCACCTCTTCCCCACCACCAATCCCCATCTTTAGTTAGGATCCTTACTTTGGTTTAGTTTTGTTTGTTTTTGTTGTTGTTGAAAACAAGGCAGAAAGAATGTTTTAGCAAAAACTTTTTTATTGTCAAATTATAAAAGTTACATTATAGAGAAAATTTAGATAATCAGATAATCAAAATCATACTATACTACTGTTTTTCACTTAAAATACATTCATTAACACTCTCCAGATAAAATTTCTTGTATACTCCCTTTAACATTTTTCTATATTAAAAAAATGCTAATAAATATTTTAAAAAGTAAAATCACTTATAATCCTACATATGAAAAATGGATAGAATGAAAATACTACCTTCTACCTATCCAAATCTACCTCTAGGGATAGCCACTATTAACATTTTCAGAGGTTATTCTTCCTTTTTATGTAATTCATACAGATAATGCCATGCACATTTAATTGATTTTTTAAATGAAAAAAGCAGACTCATGCACATATCATAGGCTGCAATATACTCTTTAAATTAACTGTATATCGTAGCCATAGTTTTAAGTGAATACAAAGAAGTAACTCATTCATTTCAATATTGCACTTTGCTTTTAAAGGAGGGTGCTTTAAATATTATTACATATTAATCAAATTGAGGGTGGGATTTAAGTCTTACTCAGCATTGTTTTCTCCAGTACCTAGCTACAATATTTCAGGCAAACAGACGGCTTTTAGTAAATATTTGCTGAAAGAAAGATACGGTTACTAAAAACGATAGGAATGGAACAAGCTTCTAAATTCAAGATTATTGCCTGTTTAAAACTGTCACCTGGGCTCAGCTAAGGATGCAACATTGAAATAGAAGACATACTTTCCTATCTTGCTTTCTGTAAGAAAGGTTTGTATCAAAGCACATTGGGAAAGATTTAGTTTGAGTTCAAATGATTATTGAAAAAGACTGCACAACACCTAAACACTGAGCCCAAGACCAAATAAATTCATTCTCCCACTTGTAACATATCCCTGACAAAGTTACAAAGACTTGACACACTTCATCAGTAAAGTGTGAATAATGATACTTATCACAGGATTATGGTGAAGATTCAAATTGAAAATATTTGTGAAATGCTTTTCTCATGGGTCTCTGGAATTAGACTGACCATTGGAAATGAACTGCAGTTCTATCACTGGGCACTTGTTTGGCCTTGTAAAACTGGAATAATACTAATCATTTATTCAGTTACTTTGTACTATAGGTGCTGAGCACTGACTACAGACAGCTGTCAACAACACTGTTCTAGTAACTATGTACAAAACAGTAGGTAAGAGCCATAACCTCTCTATCCTGTGGTGCTTTAGGTGTAATGGGAACAGGCAACAACAAATAAGTAAACAAACAAGTAACACAGCTTAAAACTGTGTTAAGCCTAAGAGGAAAACCTAAACTGTTATGATAAAACTGGGCTCAGTGAGGGTATACCAAACTGGTGGGGTGGGTGTGGGGTGTTGTACTCTGAAGAAGTGGTACTTCAGTTGAGCCCTAAAATATGACAAGAAATGCAATGAAAGTACGGAAGAGTACTGTCCAAGAAGGAACAGCACACGCACAAAAGTCCTGGGCCAGAAACTTACTTCATGGAGGTATTATGTTCCTGAAAAAACCCTTGCAGGGAGAATTCTAAGTAAAAACATCACCACTAATTATTAACTTCAAAGGGGAAAAGGTTGTACATATCAATACCCCAAAATTGATGTCCATGATGCTTAATAAAAACACCAAATCCCAGAAAAAAATGGATACAAGAATCAACATTAGTTATAACACAATCTGGCAGGGCATTTTCCTTTCATTATTTACTCAAAGATATACAGCTTTTTTGTTGTCATTAAATTCTTTCGTAACTATGACACCCATTAAACTTAACACTAAGTTAAAAAATAAACATTGATGATACTCTGGGTTTATAGAACTATCTTTTAGTGTCCCAAATCTTCTTAAAAAAATAGACAGAGGAAAGTCAATAAAAAAAAAAAGGTTAGGGAGCATAAGGCATAAGATCACTGCTGCTTTCAATAATCAAATCATTAAAACATGAGAAAATGCAACACATATTAACAATACAACTTCGAAGGTGCCTCTTCTCCAGTCATGAACAAAAGGCATGCAAAGTTCAAGCCAGTGCTTATAAGTGCCAAAAAGACAAAAACAAAAACAAAGAAGACAAAAAAGTTTAGTTCAGGGAGTATCTAAAATTCCTCATTCAGTTAAAAGACCAAATGAGCTTATCTCAGGGTATAACTAATAACATTCTCCATTCCCATTTTACAGAAAAGGAAGCTGAAGGCTTGACCAAGGTCATAAAATTAACTGGGGCAGAACTGGGATGAACCAGCAGTCAGGTTCCAGGCCCCACTATTAACTTCCCTGCTATACCTCCTCAGTAAGCCACCATTACATTACTAGCATTAAATCATTAAGAACCATGAGTTAATTTCAGAATTTCTTCATGGAACCCAGGTTAGGATTACCATAACAATACTTGTCCAGGGGAAAAAAAGGATTACTTGTACAAACTGTTCATTAAATGAGACTACATCTATTTAACTTAGCTGATTTTCCTTTTTTTTAAATTTTTTATTAAGGTATTATTGATACACACTCTTATGAAGGTTTCACAAGAAAAACAATGTGGTTATTAGATTTATATTTATTATTGAGTCCCCCCACATACCCCATTGCAGTCACTGTCCATCAGTGTAGTAAGTTGCCACAGAGTCCCTATTTGTCTTCTCTGAGCTACACTGTCCTCCCCGTTACCCCCCACACACCACGTGTACCAATCATGATATCCCACAATCCCCTTCTCCCTCCCTCCCCATTGGCCCTCCCCACACCTCCCCTTTAGTAACCACTAGACCCTTCTTGGAGTCTGTGAGTCTGCTGCTGTTTGTTCCTGCAGTTTTGCTTCATTGTTATACTCCACAAATGAGGGAAAGGATTTGGTATTTGTCTTTCTCTGCCTGACTTATTTCACTGAGTATAATATCCTCTAACTCCATCTATGTTGTTGCAAATGGTAGGGTTTGTTTCTTACTTGTGGCTGAATAGTATTCCATTGCATATATGTACCACCTCTTCTTTATCCATTGATCTACTGATGGTCACTTAGGTTGCTTCCATATCTTGGCTATTGAAAATAGTGCTGCGATAAATATAGGGGTGCATATGTCTTTCTGAATCTGAGAAGTTGTTTTCATTGGGTAAATTCCTAGGAAGGGAATTCCTGAGTCAAATGGTATTTCTAATTTTAGTTTGTTGAGGAACCTCCAGATTGCTTTCCACAATGGGTGAACTAGCTTACATTCCCACCAGCAGTGTAGGAGGGTTCCCCTTTCTCCGCATCCTCACCAGCACTTGTTGTTCTTAGTCTTTTGTTTGTTGGCCATCCTTACTGGTGTGAGGTGATATCTCATAGTGGTTTTAATTTGCATTTCCCTGATAATTAGTGATATGGAGCATCTTTTCATGTGCCTGTTGGCCATTTGAATTTCTTGTTGGAGAAGTGTCTGTTCATATCCTAGGCCCATTTTCTAACAGAGTTATTTGCTTTTTAGGTGTTGATACACATGAGTTCTTTATATATTTTGGATGTTAACCCCTTGTCGGATATGTCATTTACAAATATATTCTCCCATACTGTAGGATGCCTTTTTGTTCTGCTGATGGTGTCCTTTGATGATCATGCAGGATATGGCATATGCTGACACTGCTTTGTGGAGGCTATCATGTTGCTTGTAGTTGTTACACCTTACCTGAGGTGTCAGGGCTGCTAATCCTAATGCTCTAAATCCTAAAGTATAAAGGACCACTCCTTATTTCCTTCCTTCCAACCAACCCTAGTACATAAATAAGCATTGCCAGTCACTTCTGTGTTTTTTATAAAACTCCTCTGGATTATTTTCATGTTCCTGGCATATCCAGGACATAAAGTAACACAAGAATTGGTTAACTGAGTGCAGCACTGCAGTCTCACAGTCACTCCCACACTACTTACTGCCGTCAGTGTCTTCAGTTCAGTTGTACACTGGGGGACTTGGGTAAATCAGGTAATACTCCCTTGTTGGCGAACTGGGCATTTACATAAGAGATGCTAAACTAAGGAGTCAAAACCATTTAGAAATACTAACTTTATATTATTTTTGCTTTAACTCAAATATTAATGTTTATTGAAAATATAATGGAAACATTAACTGAACATAGAGAACTGCCATTATTGAACTTTTAAAAACGGAAAAGATAATGCAACAAAACAACTGAAACTGTCATACAAGAAGCATCAGTCAAGTGCAAAACACAAAACTTAACCAGTGTGGTTTTTCATTCCAAGCTGATTAATATTTTCTGGATTATGAGTATGATAATTTTAGACAGAATATTATTTCTGCAACACAGTTCTTGCCAATTTCACAAAACTATAGCAAAACAAAAAGGAGAACTCATAATTTGAAGCCCAAACATGCAGTGAAATTTAAAGCCACTTTATTTTCATAGGCAAGAAAATGAAAGTAAAGAAAAAACAAAGGAATGTTCATTTATAGAATGGAACACTACTGTTAAAAAGACACAGTACTATAGATCAACAGGTTACCTACTGATGTATAAACTGTTTCAAGTAAAATAGCTGAAATTACTGTTGAGTAATCCTTCAAAAAGTAAAGCAAAACAAAAACAAATCATTAAGGATACGTGTTACAAAAATATGGTATTAACTGATCAGTACATGAATTCACATCATCACACAAGAATAACACTCTCTAATATTCCTATGCCTATACTTAAGCCATTTTATACATACATTTTTTTCATTAAGGTATTATTGATATACACGTTTATGAAGATTTCACATGAAAAAACAATGTGGTTACTACATTTACCCATATTATCAAGTCCCCACCCACCATACCCAAATGCAGTCACTGTCCATCAGTGTAGTAAGATGCCACAGATTCACTATTTGCCTTCTCTGTGCTACACTGTTTTCCCCGAGACCCCCCACACCATGTGTACTAAACATAATACCTCTCAATCCCCTTCTCCCTCCCTCCGGACCTGCTCTCCCACACCCACCCCTTGGGAACCATAGTCCCTTCATGGAATCTGTGAGTCTGCTGCTACTTTGTTCCTTCAGTTTTGCTTCATTGTTATACTCCACAAATGAGGGAAGTCATTTGGCACTTGTCTTTCTCGGCCTGGCTTATTTCACTGAGCATAATATCCTCTAACTCTATCCATGTTGTTGCAAATGTTAGGATTTGTTCCCTTCTTACGGTTGAATAGTATTCTATTGCATATATGTACCACCTCTTATTAATCCATTCATCTACTGATGGACACTTAGGTTGCTTCCATATCTTGGCTATTGTAAATAGTACTACAATAAACAGGGGTGCATATGTCTTTTTGAGTTTGAGAACTTGTATTCTTTAGGTAAATTCCAAGAAGTGGGATTCCAGGTCAAATGGTATTTCTATTCTTAGTTTGTTGAGGAACTGCCATATTGCTTTCCACAACAGGTGAACTAGCTTACATTCCCACCAGCAGTGTAGGAGGGTTCCCCTTTCTCTGCATCCTCACCAGCATTTGTTGTTCTTAGTCTTTTGGATGCTGGCCATCCTAACTGGTGTGATGTGATATCTCATAGTGGTTTTAATTTGCATTTCCCTGATGATTAGTGATGTGGAGCATCTTTTCATGTGTCTGTTGGCCATCTGAATTTCTTCTTTGGAGAACTGTCTCTTCATATCCTCTGCCCATTTTTTAATCGGGTTATTTGCTTTTTGGGTGTTGAGGCATGTGGGTTCTTTATATATTTTGGATGTTAACCCCTTGTCGGATATGTCATTTACAAATATATTCTCCCATACTGTAGGATGCCTTTTTGTTCTGTTGATGGTGTCCTTTGCCATACAGAAACTTTTTAGTTTGATGGAGTACCAGGTGTTCATTTTTGCTTTTGGTTCCCTTGCTCAAGAAGATGCGTTCAGGAAGAACTTGCTCATGTTTATATTCAGGAGATTTCTGCCTATGTTGTCTTCTAAGAGTTTTATGGTGTCATGACTTACATTCAGGTCTTTGATCCATTTGGAGTTTACTTCTGTGTATGGGATTAAACAATAATCCAGTTTCATTCTCTTGCATGTAGCTGTCCAGTTTTACAAACACCAGTTGTTGAAAGGCTGTCATTTCCCCATTGTATGTCCATGGCTTCTTTATCGTATATTAATTGATGATATATGGTTGGGTTTATATTAGGGCTCTCTTGTCTGTTCCATTAGTCTATGGGTCTGTTCATGTGCTAGTACGAAATTGTCTTGATTACTGTGGCTTTGTAGTAGAGCTTGAAGTTGGGAAGCATAATCCCCCCACCTTTATTCTTCCTTCTCAGGATTGCTTTGGCTACTCGGGGTCTTTTGTGGTTACATATGAATTTTAGAATGATTTACTCTAGTTCTTTGAAGAATGCTGTTGGTATTTTGATAGGGATTGTACTGAATCTGTGGATTGCTTTAGGCAGGATGGCCATTTTCACAATATTAATTCTTCCTATCTATGAGCATGGAATGTGTTTCCATTTATTGGTATCTTCTTTACTTTCTCTCATGAGTGTCTTGTAGTTTTCAAAGTATAGGTCTTTCACTTCCTTGGTTAGGTTTATTCCTAGGTATGTTATATTTTTTAATGCAACTGTGAATGGAATTGTTTTCCTAATTTCTCTTTCTGATAGTTCATCACTAGTGTATATGAAAGCAACAGATTTTTGTGTATTGATTTTGTATCCCTCAACTTTTCTGAATTCAGATATTATATCTAATAGTTTTGGAGTGGATTCTTTAGGGTTTTTTATGTACAATATCATGTCATCTCCAAACAGGTACAGTTTGAGTTCTTCCTTGCCTATCTGGATGCCTTGTATGTCTTTGTGTTCTCTGACTGCCGTGGCCAGGACCTCCAGAACTATGTTGAATAAAAGTGGGGAGAGTGGGCATCCTTGTCTTGTTCCTGATCTTAAAGGAAAAGCTTTCACCTTCTCGCTGTTAAGTATAATGTTGGCTGTGGGTTTGTCACATATGGCCTCTATTATGTTGAGTTACTTGCCCTCTATACCCATTTTGTTGAGAGTTTTTATCATGAATGAATGTTGAATTTTGTCAGATGCTTTTTCAGCATCTATGGAGATGATCATGTGATTTTTGTCCTTTTTGTTGATGTGGTGGATGATGTTGATGGATTTTCAAATGTCGTACCACCGTTGCATCCCTGGAATAAATCCTACTTGATCATGATGATGTTTTTGATGTATTTTTGAATTCGGTTTGCTAAAATTTTGTTGAGTAGTTTTACATCAATATTCATCATGGATATTGGTCTGTAATTTTATTTTTTGTGGTGTCTTTGCCTGATTTTGGTATTAGAGTGATGCTGGTCTCCTAGAATGAGTTTGGAAGTATTCCCTCTTCTTCTACTCTTTGTAAAACTTTAAGGAGGATCGGTATTAGGTCTTCAGGAAATGTTTGATAAATTTCAAGGGTGAAGCCATCTGGTCCAGCCGTTTCGTTCTTAGGTAGGATTTTTGATCACCAATTCAATTTCGTTCCTGGTAATTGTTCTGTTCAGATTTTCTGTTTCTTCGTGGATCAGCCTTGGAAGGTCTTATTTTTCTAGAAAGTTATCCATTTCTTCTAGGTTTTCCAGTTTGTTGGCATATAATATTTCATAGTATTCTCTAATAATTCTTTGTATTTCTGTGGTGTCCGTAGTGATTTTTCCTTTCTCATTACTGATTCTGTTTATGTGTGTAGACTCTCTTTTTTTCTTGATAAGTCTGGAAAGGGTTTTATCTATTTTGTATATTTTCTCGAAGAACCAGCTCTTGCCCTCATTGATTCTTTCTATTGTTTTATTCTTCTAGATTTTATTTATTTCTGCTCTACTCTTTATTATGTCCCACTTTCAACTGATTTTGGGCCTCATTTGTTCTTTTTCTAGTTTCGTTAATTGTGAGTTTAGACTGCTTGTATGGGATTGCTCTTTTTCCTGAGGTAGGCCTGTATTGCAATATATTTTCCTCTTAGCACGGCCTTCACTGCGTCCCACAGATTTTGTGGTGTTGAATTATTGTTGTCATTTGTCTCCATATATTGATTGATCTCTGTTTTTATTTGGTCATTGATCCATTGGTTATTTGGGAGCATGCTGTTGAAGCCTCCATGTGTTTGTGGAATTTTTCTTTTTTTTTGCGTTATTTATTTCTAGTTTCATACTTTTGTGGTCTGAGAAACTGGTTGGTACAATTTCAATCTTTTTGAATTTACCGAGGCTCTTTTTGTGGCCTAGTATATGATCTATTCCTGAAAATGTTCCATGTGCACTTGAGAAGAATGTGTATTCTGCTGCTTTTGGGTGTAGAGTTCTGTAAATGTCTGTTAGGTCCATCTGTTCTAATGTGGTGTTCAGTGCCTCTGTCTCCTTACTTATTTTCTGTCTGGTTGATCTGTCTTTCAGAGTGAGTGGAGTGTTGAAGTCTCCTAGAATGAATGCATTGCATTCTATTTCTCCTTTTAGTTCTGTTAGTATTTGTTTCACATATGTAGGTGCTCCTGTTTTGGACAAATAGATATTTATAATGTTTGTATCTTCTTGTTGGATTGACCCCTTAATCATTATGTAATGTCCTTCTTCGTCTCTTGTGATTTTCTTTGTTTTGAACTCTATTTTGTCTGATACAAGTACTGCCACTCCTGCTTTCTTCTCACTCTTAGTTGCATGAAATATCTTTTTCCATCCCTTCACTTTTAATCTGTGTATGTATCTGGGTTGAACATGAGTCTCTTGTAGGGAGCATATAGATGGGTCTTGTTTTTTTATCCATTCAGTGACTCTATGTCTTTTGATTGGTGCATTCATTCCATTTATATTTAGGGTGATTA
Organism: Smutsia gigantea; assembly: GCA_032199065.1. NCBI lineage: Eukaryota > Metazoa > Chordata > Mammalia > Pholidota > Manidae > Smutsia > Smutsia gigantea. The sequence continues at coordinate 91,917 of JAVSCE010005591.1, read as the reverse complement.
TCGATATGTATTTATTGCCATTGCAGGCTTTAGATTCGTGTTTACCAAAGGTTCAAGGTTAACTTCCTTACTATCTAAGAGTCTAACTAAACTCACTTAGTATGCTATTACAAACACAATCTAAAGGTTCTTTTTTTTTCTCCTTCTTTTTCTTCCTATTCCATCCTTTATATGTTAGGTTTCATATTCTGTACACGTTGGCTATCCCTCGATTGACGTTGGGGATAGTTGATTTAATTTTGCATTTGCTTAGTAATTAGCTGTTCTACTTTTTTACTGTGGTTTTATTCCCTCTGGTGACAGCTATTAAACCTTAGGAACACGTCCATCTATAGCAGTCCCCCTAAAATACACTATAGACACAGTTTTTGGGAGGTATATTCTCTCAGGTTTTGCTTATCTGGAAATTGTTTAATCCCTCCTTCAAATTTAAATGATAACCTTGCCAGATAAAGTATTCTTGGTTCAAGGCCCTTCTGCTTCATTACATTAAGTACATCATGCCACTCCCTTTTGTCCTGTAAGGTTTCTGTTGAGAAGTCTGATGATAGCCTGATGGGCTTTCCTTTTTACGTTATTTTATTTCTCTCTCTGGCTGATTTTAATAGTCTGTCCTTATCCTTGATCCTTGCCATTATAATTACTATATGTCTTGATGTTGTCTTCCTTGGGTCCTTTGTGTTGGGAGATTGTGCATCTCCATGGCCTGAGAGACTCTCTCCTTCCCGAGATTGGGGTAATTTTCAGCAATTACCTCCTCGAAGACACTTTCTATCCCTTTCTCTCTCTTCTTCTTCTTCTGGTACCCGTATAATGTGAATATTGTTGCGTTTGGATTGGTCACACAGTTCTCTCAATATTCTTTCATTCTTAGAGATCCTTTTTTTCTCTCAGTGCCTCAGCTTCTTTGTATTCCTCTTCTCTGGTTTCTATTTCATTTATTATCTCCTCCACCATGTCCAATCTGCTTTTAATACCGTTCACTGTGTTCTTCAATGATTGGATCTCCAACCGGAATTCATTCCTGAGTTCTTGAATATCTTTCTGTACCTCCATGAGCATGTTAATGATTTATTTTGAACTCCCTTTCAGGGAGAGTCATAAGGTCCATATCATTTAAATCTTTCTCAGGAGTTGTATTCATAATTTTACTCTGGACCAGGTTCCTTTGGCATTTCATGTTTGTATATGGCGCCCTCTAGTGCCCAGAAGCTTTACTCTCTGGAGCTGCTCAGCCCCTGAAGCAATGTTGGGGATTGCAGGGGAGTGGTATTGGTGCCTGGGGGGAGGAAAGGGCTGTTTCCTGCTTCCCGGCTGCTATGTCTGCCTCCACTGCCAGAACAATTGGGCTGAGCACACAGGTATGAGCCTCTATGCTTTGTGTTTGTAGTTGCTGTAGATGGGGCTTCCCTCTGGCTGGCCTAACACCATGGTATTGTATGCCTGTTTCCAAGCTATGTGGTCTTGGCCGGGAGAAAGGTGCAGTAGGCTGTGTTATCACGGAGTGGGTCCTTTGAACTGTGTAGCCAGTCAGGGAGCTGGAGTGCCAGAAGTTCAAGAAATTCCCAACCTGCTGAGCTGAGTACACCCAGACAATTTTGTCTACCTATCCTTTCTCCTGAGCAATAAGGTCTGTGCAATCCTTGCCCCTTTAGCAGCCCTCTTGCTAAGGGCTTCCTTGTTAGGAAGTCTCTCAGACTGTCCGCATTTCTTTTGTCCCAGCGCAGCCAGATATGGATAACTGCTTTCCACAAGTGGCTGGAATCTCAGTCTCTCCAGGTATTCTGATTTTCTTAGCTTTCCAACCCCCTAATCACGAGAATACAATGAAAGCACCATGAAATGTAGGTTTGTGCTCCCAGAGCAGATCTCCATGGTTAGGTATTCAGCAGTCCCAGGCCTCCACTCCCTCCCCCCTCCATTTCTCTTCCTCCCATCGGTAAGCTGGGGTGGGGGAAGGTCTTGGGTCCTGCAAGGGTATGGCTTTGGTACGTTACCATGTTCTGTGAGGTTTATTCTTTTCTCCAGGTGTATGCAGTTTGGCACAGACCTCTTTCCTGTTGCTCTTTCAGGATTAGTCATATTAATTATATTTTCATATTATATGTGGTCTTAGGAGGAAGCCTCTGTCTCACCTCTCACACCGCCATCTTTAATCCTCTTTCCTATACATACTTTTTTAACCTCAAAATTCTCAACAAATTTTCTCAATGATATAAATCAGGGCTTTTTGTATAAAACATTTTTAGATACTGTGCATATTTTGCAATGATCACAAATACTTTTGGCTATAAAAGTTTGTCTATCAACTCAAAATTTCTATATTTTGTTTCCTCTATAAAAAATTATTTCCTGTATAAATTTATTTTTTGTGAATTCTGTCTCATTTCTTATAGATGCATATAAATACAAGTATTTATTAAATGATTATACTTTCCATATATTACAAAAATAAAATGTAACCTTTAAAAATATTATGTGATAGGCAGGAAGAGAAATCACCTATCACGCCAACCCTATAGTATAACTTTTTCATGCTATATTAAATATGTTCTTTCTTCCACTCTTTTCAAAATAATCATTTTAGTGTCTGTAGAATATTTATTTGCCAGATATTCTTTAGCTTGTCTTCTAACCCACCACCTCACTAACCCTATGTATTTGTCAAAGTCTGCAGTTAGAGATACGCTGGAACCAGCTTAAACATCATACAAGAACTAATTATTAAATTTATAGAAAATACGCAAGCTGATTGTTAAACTGTTGATAGCTTGAAATCAACCACAGTGGAAATATTTACACCACAGAAATCAGGAAAACCTAAAAATAAGGACATCCCTCCCCGCTCTCCCACTTCTTCTCTCAGAGCCAGTTTTTAAATATTCACAAGCACGCTACTGATGGTATATAAACCCAAGGACAATTTCCATCTTTATCTGTTTCTCTCATACCACTACTTCATTGGCAGATACTTTCTCAGTTTCTTTGCTGGTTCCTCCACCTCTACTTGAACTCTAAATTTCACTAGCTGCTTGAAATCTCTCTTTGATTTTTAAAACTTACTATATGGTGGGATAAATCCCAGAATTTCCAGAATCTCCTGTCTGGCCTTAGTTCATTTACGTATCAACAGGTGTTTACCACCGCAGCCTCTGGCAGCTGCCAGGGCAAGGGACAGAGGAAGGACAGCCGTTCTCTCCTCTCCTATGTTCCTGGTGTGTAATTGGTCTGGCATCTGCCAGTCACCAAGGATTTGACAATGGAGTTCCTCCCGGAAGGGGCAGGTGAAAAGTAGAAAGCACACTGTGTGGGCAGAGCAAGAGCAGGGGCCAGAGGAGACAGATGGAGCCAGGACTAGCTAGCTAATTTGAGTAAGCTGTGAATAATAAAAAGCCTTTCTCTCAACCTACTTTTTCCCTTAACTTATTTCAGTCATTGTGGAGGTTCCTCAAAAAATTAGAAGTAGGAATACTATACAGCCCAGGAATTCCACTTCTAGGAATTTAACCAAAAAAAAAATTGCTGATTTGAAAGGATACCTGCACCCCCATGTTTACCACTGCATTATTTATAATAGCCAAAATATGGAAGCAACATAAGTGTCCATCAAACAATAAATGGATGTGGTACATACACACAATGGAATATTATCCATCCATTAAAAAAAAGGAAATCCTGCCATTTGTGACAACATGGATGGACCCAGAGGTTATTATGCTAAGTAAAATAAGCTAGGTGGAAAGACAAATACCATAGTGATTTCACTTATTTGCGGAATATAAAAACAAAATAAAATAAAGCAAAATGAACAGAACATCAGTAGACTCGTAGACACTGAGAAGTGACTGGTAGTTACATTGGGGAAGGAGTTGGAGTGGGTGGGTGGGGTGTGTAAGGGGAATAAAGAGGCACAAAAATTCTCAATCATAATATAAGTTGGTCACAGGGATGGTAGTACAGAATGGAGAATATAGTCAATGATTCTGGAACATCTTCCTATGTTGACAGATAGTTACTGCACTAATGAGGGTGAGTATTTAATAATATGGGTAACTGTTGAACCACTGTGTTGTATACTTGAAACCAATATAAGATTGTATATCAATGATACTTCAATAAAAATTTGTAGTTAATTAAATTAAATTAAATATAAAAGAAAACCAGAAATCAATGGCAAGCTAACTTTAACAAAGTGTCTATATATTAACTTCAAAAACTTTCACTAAAGTTATCCATAAATACATATATAACTTTCTACATGTAATTAGTTATTAGTTCAAATAGCTAAATTTACATTCATAATCAGAACATTACATGTGCAGCACTGTGACATAATTTTACTTTCCATTTAGCATTTTGTAGGACATCTTTAGCTACCTGGTTTCACTGCCCTGGCAAAAGGAAGATGCCAGATGCTATGCCATCAGAATGCTTGCAAATCTAGGGTCCCCAGTGTCATAACATAGACCAGAGCATTGCAAACTAATCTAATGAAGGACCATGATTTTTGTTGTAGTTGTTGATTCTGGTATTAATTTCTAATCAGGTGTTGATTGTTACTTTTGTAAAATACAGTAACAAGTTTTGAGGTACTGTCAAATTGCTAAAAGAGTTTCTTAATATTTATTCAATTTCAGCACTTATATGTACTTGTTCCTGACCAGACACTAAGTAGCGCTGGTGTAGATCATTCAGTATGAAGGTAACAAGCCCAGAGAACAGAACTGAAAACAATTAATTCAAGGTAAGCTTATAAAGCAGTCTCTAGAAATTTGAGGCAATTTGTACTTAAAAATGAATGGAATGCTAGAAAGCAATCAGTCCTATAAGAAGAAGCCAAGGACTAGGAAGGCTATAAGGGTGGGTAGGCACAGAGAGCAAATGATAGGTAGTGGGCCAATAACTACACATTTTCTCTGTTGTGCTGACAGCTTATGACTACTCATACAGAACCATTCATCCCAGGCTTCCAAACACACATATCATCACTAATTTCAATCAATGAGTTCCATAGTGAAATGGGGAGGAATGCTGTTTGACTCAATAAGATGTAAATAATACAGATGGTCTCCAACTTATGATAGTTTGACTTACATACTTCAACTTTATGAGGGTGCAAAGCAATATGTATTCAGTAGAAATTGTACTTTTTTCCCAGGGTTAGTGATATGTGGTACAATAGTCTCTTGTGATGCTGGGCAGCAGCACAGAGCAGCAGCTCCCAGTCAACCATGTGACCACAAGGGTAAACAACTGACACATTCACAACCATTCAGCCATATCATTTTTCACGTTTAGTACCGTATTCAACAAATTACATGATATTCAACAATACTCAAAATAGGTTTTGTGTTAGATGATTTTGCCCAACTGTATGCTAATTTAAGTGTTCTGAGCACATTTAAGGCAGGCTAGGCTAAGCTATGACGTTTGGTAGGTTAGATGCATTTAAAATGCATTTTCAACACATGATATTTTCAACTTAAGATGGATTTATCAGGAAGTAAACGCATTGTACGTTGAGAAGACCTGTATATGGGTGATCCTTTCTTGAGCAAACCCTTCAAAAGAACATTTAGTCTAATACATATATATATATATATATTTCTGGCCTTTCTAATTAAAACATTACTATTATATCTCATTTCCTTCCTGCAGTCCCTATTCTACACTCTTCAAAATTTGAGCTACAAATGTATAAGACATTACAGAAAAGTATTCAAGATCTCAGGGAGGACTTCAACAAAAAGATAGAAAACCTGAAAAGAGCCACTCAGAGCTGAAGAATACAGTATTTGAAATGAAACATAACAATGGAGGTATTTTAAAGTAGGTTATGTCATGTAGAGGAGATGATAAATGAAGTAGAAATTAGAGAACAGGAAAGAAAACAAGCTTAGAACAGAGAAGATAAAGGATCTCTAGGAATGAAAGAATGGTAAGAGAGCTATGTGACCAATCCAAATGAAACAATATTCTCATAATAGGGGTACCAGGAGGAGAAGAAAAAGACAAAGGGATAGAAAGTCTCTTTAAAGAAAAAATTGTTGAAAACTTTCCCAATATGGGAAAGGAAATAGATGCTCAGATCACAGAAGCGCAGAGATCCCCTAACAAAAGGATCTAGAGGAAGACAACAACAAGACACATAATAATTAAAATGGCAAAAATCAAGGATAAGGAGAGAGTGTTAAAAGCAGCCGGAGAGAGAAAAAAGTTTACTTATAAAGGAAATCCCTCTCAACAGAAATTCAACAGTTGAAATTCTTCTCAAGAGAAACTCTACCGGCCAGAAGGGAGTGCCGTGATATAGTTAATGTACCAAAACAGAAGGACCTGTAAGCAAGAAACCTCTACCTGGCAAGATTATCATTTAAACCTGAAGCAGGTATTAAATAATTTCCAGATAAACAAAGTTGAAAGAATTCGCCACCACTAAGCCAGTCTTACACAACATATTAAAGGGAATGTTGTAGATGGAAATGCTAAGGCTAAATAGCCTTCCCAGTGAAAATAAACCCACAGTAAAGGCAGTAGAACAACTAATTACCAAGAAAGTATGAAATTAAAACTAAACAAAAGAAGCAAAATCAACTATAAGCATAATCAGTCAAGGGATAAACAAAAAGTTCAGATTATGCTATCTAATGCAAAAATGTGCAGGAGGAAGAAGAAAGAAAAACGAAAAAAAGTACCTTTAAATTGTGTTTGAAATAAAGTAATTAGCAATTTAAGATAGATTATTGCACAGTAAAGAAGGTATCCTTGAACATTTGGTAACCACAGAACTAAAGTTTACAATAAGTAAACACACATAAAAATAAATAAAGAAAAAAGAGAAAAATCCAATTACAACACTAAATAATACCATCAATAATAAGAGAAGAGTGTAAGAAGGGAAGAAAGGAATAGAGAGAAGCTATAAAAATAAACAAAGAAATTAATAAAATGGCAATAAGTACACATCTTACTTAAGGTACTTACAATAAGTACCATAAATGTAAATAGACTGAATGCACCAATCAAAAGACTAGAGTGACAGAATGGATAAGGAAACAAGCCCCATCTATATGCTGCCTACAAGAGACTCATTTCAGACCCAAAGACAAATACACTTCAAAAGTGAAGGGATGGAAAAAGATATTCCATGCAAATAACAGGGAGAAAAAAAGCAGGAGTCACAGTACTTGAATCAGACAAAATTGATTTCCAAACAAAGAAAGTAACAAGAGACAAAGGACATTACATAATGATAAAGGGGTCAGTCCAACCAAAGGATATAGCCATTACAAATATCTACGTACCCAGCATAGAAGCACCTAAATAAGTAAGACAAATACTAAAAGAATTAAAGGGGGAAACAGGTTTCAACACCTTCATTTTAGGAGACTTCAACACACCACTCACATCAATAGACAGATCCACCAGACAGAAAATAAATAAGAAAACAGAGGCACTGAACAATATATTAGATCAGATGGACTTAACAGATATCTACAGAACATTCCACACAAAAGCAGCAGAATACACATTTTTCTCAAGTGTACATGGAATGTTCTCCAAAATACATCACATACTAGGCCACAAGAAGAGCCTCAATAAATTAAGAGATGGAAATTGTATCAAGCAGCTTCTCAAACCACAATGGTATGAAACTAGAAATAAATTACACAAAGAAAACAAAAAGACTTACAAACACTTGGATGCTAAACAACATGCTTCTAAATAATCAATGGATCAATGGACAAATTAAAACAGAAATCAAACAATACATGGAGACAAATGAAAACAAAAACACAACAGCCCAAAACCTGTGGGAGGTGGCAAAGGCAGTTCTACAAGGAAAGTACATTGCAATACAAGCTTACCTCAAGAAACAAGAACAATTCCAAATAGTCTAAACTCACAACTAAAGAAACTAGAAAGAGAAGAACAAATGAAACCCAAAGTTAGTAGAAGGAGGGAAACAATAAAGATCAGAGCAGAAATAAATAAAATAGAGGAGAAAAAAACAGTAGAAAAAAAATCAATGAAATCAAGAGCTGGTTCTTTGAAAAATTAAACAAAATAGATAAACCCCTAGCCAGACTTACCAAGAAAAAAAAAGAGCATACACAAATAAGAAAATTAGAAATGAAGAAGGAATAGTCACAATGGATACCACAGAAACACAAAGAATTATTAGAGAATACTATGAAAAATTATATACCAATATATTGGACAACCTAGAAGAAATGGACAAATTACTAGAAAAATACAACCTCCTTAAGATTGACCCAGGAAGAAACAGAAAATCTGAACAGACCAATTGCTAGCAATGACATTGAATTGGTAATCAAAAAACTCCCAACAAACAAAAATCCAGGATCAGACAGTTTCACAGCTGAATTCTACCAAACATTTCAAGAGGAGCTAATACTTACCCTCCTGACTTAATGTATTCCAAAAAGTAGAAGAGGAGGGAATACTTCCAAATTCATTTTATGAGACCAGAATCATTCTAGTACCAAAACCAGACAAAGATACTACAAAAAAGAAAAATATAGACCAATCTCCCGGATAAACACAGATACAAAAATCCTCAACAAAATATTACAAAGCAAATTCAACAATATATCAAAAGGATCATCCATCATGACCAAGTGTGATTTATTCCAGGGATGCAAGGATGGTACAATATTTGTAAATCAATCAATATCATACACCACATCAACAAAGAGGACAAAAATCACATGATCATTTAACAGATGCTGAAAAAGCATTTGACAAAATTCAACACCCATTCATGATAAAAAAAAAAACTCTCAACAAAATAGGTACAGAGGGCAAGTACCTCAACATATCAAAGGCCATATATGACAAACCCACAGCCAACTTCATAGTTAATCGCCAAATGCTGAAAGCTTTTCCTCTAAGATCAGGAACAAGACAAGGATGCCTACTCTCACCTCCTTTATTCAACATAGTACTGAAGGTCCTAGCCACGGCAATCAGACAACACAAAGAAATAACAGGCACCCAAATTGTAAGGGAGAAGTTAAACTGTCACTGTTTGCAGACGACATGATATTATACATAGAAAATCCTAAAGAATCCACCAGAAAACTACTAGAACTAATAACTGAATTCAGAAAAGTTGCAGGATACAAAGTTAATACACAGAAATTTGTTGCATTCCTATACACAAACAACAAACTAGAAGAATGATAAATCAGGAAAACAACTCCATTTACAACTGCATCAAAAAGAATAAAATACCTAGGAATAAACCTAACCAAGGAGGTGAAAGACCTATACTTTGAAAACTACAAGACACTCATGAGAGAAATTAAAGACACCAAAAAATGGAAATCTATCCCATGCTCATGGATAGAAGTATTAATATTGCCAAAATGGCTATCTTGCCCAAAGCAATTTACAAAGTCAATGTAATCCCTATCAAAATCCCAACAACAAATGTATAAGCCAAACTAAACTGACTTGAAGCTTGATTAAAAGAAAACAAAAACCAAAAAGACAGCTATCAAAAGCCTAATTCATGTGAATTACCCATCAACAATTAATATTGTATCTGTTAACATCTAAATAAATTATTAATATTCAGATATTATACTAAATTTGAAATTATGCAGTACTGTTAACCAAATAAATGCTACTTCTCACAAAATCCCCTGGAAACAGAGTAATGGAACTCCATAAAAATAGTATATGTAGTATAATCTGAATTTTATTCTGCCAATGATAAGAGACAATGGAGTACTTTGAAGTAAATTTGTGTTTTGAAAGATCACCGACTACAATGGAAGATGGGATGATAAAGTTCTGCAGAGTCATTTGAGAGTTGATGAAGGCCTGAAGTAGGGTAGTGGGCGTGGAGAAGAAGAGATGCTGAGTGGATGATCTGCTGCTGTCATTGCTCATGATGATGACAGTGGACAGTGCTGGTGCTGGCAGAACTACCACTATGGAGGCCTGTGAGCCAAGCACTGAGCTTAGCACTTTAAATGCATTATCAAATTTCATCTTCTCAACAACCCTGTAACTTAGGTCCTGTTACTATTTTCCCATTTTCTAATAAAGAAATTAAGGTTTAAGAGATTGTGTTACCTTTGGCCTAACATTCAACTTGTAAATACAAGAGTTGTAAATCAAGTTAGTGGTAGAATCTGTTGTATTTATCTGCCTCAGCACCCTGTGCAATTCTCCCATGCTTTTGGCCACGCGGGGTTGGGGGGGAAACAGTGGTGGGAACTACTCCTTCCTCTTTACATATAATCCTGATGAAATCAATTAAGATGTCCTATGCTTTCCTGATTAAGAAGGGAGTAGATATAGACATAAGGAGATGGCAGGTCTTTTTCTATTTAATCTCCCAGGTATGAGAACCATATGCTTGTGTCTAAGAAATATTTCTTACTCTCCTTTACTTCACATTAATGGAGATTTGACACCAAAGCTATAGTGCTTGTTTCTCCAAGGCTCTTTGGGTTTCTATCCCAGCCACTCCACAAACACCAATACCAGCAACTCCAGGGCACTCAGTTAAGCTTGGAGAGCCAATAATTGTATGATGAAAAGTATCTGTCTTTTCCAAAAAAAATTTACTTCCAAAACTGAGGTGAGTTTTTAATGTGCATATCTTTATATGTCATTATGCTTCCTTATATATAGACCTTATGTTACACCTGGAGCTACCTGGGCTAACCTTTGCTATAATATGGAGAAAGTTTGTCACCACACAAAAAAGCAGAATTCAGAGAAAGAGACAGACTTTCCAGTTATATGAGCCAATAAATACCTTTTATGCTTGTTTGCATTTCTATGGCTTACCTCTTCAAGCAAAGTAATTTAGAAATTGGTGGCAGGAAATAGGGTGATACAAATGACAGAACCTAAAATGTAAAGCTTGTTTAGTAAAGGAATAATGCAGGGTAGTGAAAGTCTCCTTATGCCCTAACAGGAAGCTGGAACTCCTCATTGTGCAGTTAAACTGTACCCTAATTAGGCTCATGCTTTAAAGAACTTGGTATGAAGATTTGTTGGTATGTGTTGGTGCCTTACTTCTTACTGCCTTCAGTAAGTCCTATAAGAAAGAGACAAGTTGGCAAATTTGAAAGGAAAGACACAGATACAACTAGCTAAGCGGCACTCTTCTCAACTATTACCAACAAGCCAAAAAAAGACTGAGAATCAGATAATCATGATTCTTGAGGGATTATAGAATTCTATGAACCAACGGACAGAAAAGGTAAAGTGGGAGATGAGACTGGGCCCTGGAAAGGGGAAACCTGATCACCTATCACCATGTTCAACATTTATTATGGTAGATGAGTTCTTAGTTCCTGTATTTGTTTAGTTTAAATCTCCTTTTCATAAAAATATCTCCATTTTAATTCTGCTCATAATTTTCTAAGTGTTTACCCTTTATATAACTGAGTGATAGTCTATATCCTACTTTCTAAAATTCTGACACAAAATATAGAGAAACATAAAAAAAAAACTGGTAACATACTTAGTTTACAAAATAAGCTACGCAAATAAGGAGATGGTAGCAGAGTATGAATTTATGGTAGTTACTCTGTCCATTCTTCTCACAGTGCCTCTTGTTCCCCACTCAGAACAAGTGAAGGTTATCCTGGTCTTATTTAGATGTAAAAAGTTAGAACAGTAAAGTTCCTGTCTCAAGACATTCCTTCCTCCTATCTCTGGCCAACCCAGATATCTTCCATGATAACAGAAAGAATCAAACCTACTCTTTCTTTCCCAAGCTGAAACTTAAAATGTATTATTTCCAGTGGACATACTTTCAAATAGTATTTATATATCACTGAAGTGAAATATTGAAAACTTAAGGTCATGAAAACTGATTTTTGAAAGTTGGCTTGTTATCTAGCAACTATTTATAATATCTAGTGTATAAAACTAATTTTAAAAAATCTACATACCTGAGCCTTTGGGAACACAACTCTTATCACAAACTGGTTAATTAAATCTTCCCATGTTGACATCTAGTCATGACATATCAAATAGAACACTTTAACTAGAGATTACTCCTCAGAAAACAATGTAATCCAACCTCTTTTGTTTCAGAATATTGATAAAGAATGTAAACTAGAATTACATTTGATTTCAATTTAAAGATACAACAAAAAATTAATGCCGAGAGAAAATCTCTAAGGAAAGTACATGTGATGATCAATTACCTCTGGTTTTTAAAAAATTCAGAATAAAATGATAATACTCTTTGCTCTAGATAAAATTACATATTATAATATGAAAATAAATGTGTTACTAATCTATATTAAATTTTTCAGAAGTACATTAGGGATGTATTTTTTTTTTCAACAAGCCTGACTCAATACACATAATCTAATAAGACCTAACAAATCCATTCAGGCCCAGATTTACTCAGCTAGAACATGACTTCTAGGTACTACAATTAAATAAAATCCTAGCAGCTTATACGTTACAAAATATAGAAGCAACAAAAGTTTGACTATTCAAATAAATTAGAAATAAATTTAAAAACAACAAATATATGTATCATTGAATCCTAATTACTTTTTTATAATCAATTTGGGATTGGAACAGACTCAAATGACACCGATGATAACAACAAATACAATTATAAGATAATAACTCTTCATTAGCTGTCATTAGGAATTTAACCATTAAACCATTACACTCTAACCTGTAAAGCTTTCTAGATTTAAATGACCAACATTTTCTCTCATCAATGAAAAGTTAATTTCACAATTTAAGAGTGTGGCATAATGACCAAATTCCAAAGAAACACCAAAGTGTTGATTCAATTTCACAAAAGTAAAAGATTATTCTAGGTTTTATTTCCAATAAAAAAAACCCATGATATCATAAATTAGCAGAAAAACAATTCAGTAGCTCGCCTCAGCTGTTTATTTTACTATGTGCCCCAGATCACCCAAAAAATGTAAGAGGTTAAGAAGAAAAAGAGTAACAGAAATGATACCTGTAAGACAGCTGAGGGTGACTGCACACCGAGCATCCCCACCAGTCCTGTCGCCTTCGTTGCAATAGGTTTACACGAAGACAGTCAAGAGAATATAAAAAAAATCTACAAGCACAATAATCTTCAGTCTATATACATATCAATTTGTTGTCCAGTTCTTCGTGTTTGTGTTATTGTCAGTTTTTTCTGAGCGATGTCAACATCACCAGAGGAGTTTACAGTCAGAAGAACTTCTACTGACAGAGTCAACTTCCGGCCAAACATTTGAAACAAATAGTAAAAAAAGCAGTGTTTTCAAGTCTGCATGATTCCTAGCCATTCAAAACAACTAGTTGGTCTTATTTTGGCAATAAAACTTTGAAACAAAGGACTACATACTATCAGAGATTGTAAAATGACAGATCATGTCTCATTGCTGTATTCAAATTGCTTCTGCTAGCTTTTATATTTTGTTCTGTTTTGCTTACAGTAAGTGATAAAATCCTTTCAAATAAGTATTTCTATGCCCCTTCAGTTTGTGGTTTCTGCTGTTTCATAAACTAGACAGGAAGCTTCTTTGGGGCAAGAGCTATAAAACCCATCCATTTTCCTGAAATTTCTGAATGGTATTTTATTATATTTTGTATCCCCACCACTTACCATGGGCCTAGTACAAATAAATAGTACATAAAATACTACCTTTATAGAATATATAATTCCTCAAATCACACATAGTGTAGTCGTCTTCAGGGATTAAAGATGGCGGTGTGAGAGGAGAGACAGAGGCTTCCTCCTAAAACCTCATATAATATGAAAAGAAAGCTACTACAACTACTCTTGAAAGAACAATGGGAAAGAGGACAGCAACAAACTGCTTACACCTGGAGACAAGAGCAGCCCTCACAGAAAAGGGTAACGTACTAAAGCTGTGGTCCTGCGGGATCTGAGCCCTTCCCCCACCCCAGCTCACTGGGAGGAGGAACAGGAATGGAGCAGCGAGGGAGTGGAGATATGAAACTGCTGAATAGCTAAATCTGGAGATCTGCTCTGGGAGAACAAACCTACATTTCATGGTCCTTGCATGATACTCTTGTAATTAGGGGGTTGGAAAGCTAAGACAGGCAGAATTGCTGGAGATACTAAGATTCCAGCTGCTTGTGAAAGCAGGGATCCATACCCAGCTGCTCGGGGATAAAAGAAAGGCAGGCAGTCTGAGAGACTTCCTAACAAAGAAGCCCTTAGCAAGAGGGCTGCTAAAGGGGCAAGGACTGCACAGAGCTTACTACTCAGGAGAAAGGACAGGCAGACAAAATTGTCCGGGTGCACTCTGCCCAGCAGGTTGGGAGCTTTCAGGGTCTTCAGGTGCTCCAGCTCCCTGGCTGCCTACACAGCTCCAAGAACCCCCTCTGTGACAGGCAGACTAGTGTGCCTTTCTCCTGGCCAGCCCCACCGGACTTAACAAACTGGGAAATCCTTCCCTGGTGTTAGGCCAGCCAGAGGGAAGATCTGTCTACAGCAACTAAAAACTCAAAGCACAGAGGCTTATACCTGTGTGCTCAGCCCACTGGTTCAGGCAGTGGAGAAAGGCATAGCAGCCAGGAACCAGGAAACAGCTCTTTCCTCCCGGGAGGCACCAATACCACTCCCCTACAACCCCCGCATTGCTTCAGGGGCTGAGCAGCTCCAGAGAGTAGAGCTTCTGGGCACTAGAGGGCGCCAAACACAAATATGAAACGCCAAAAGAACCTGATCCAGAGTAAAATTATGAATACAACTCCTGAGAAAGATTTAAATGATATGGACCTTATGACTCTCCCTGAAAGAGAGTTCAAGATAAAAATCATTAACATGCTCATGGAGGTACAGAAAGATATTCAAGAACTCAGGAATGAATTCCGGTCGGAGATCCAATCACTGAAGAACACAATGGACGGTATTAAAAGCAGATTGGATACGGGGGAGGAGACAATAAATGAAATAGAAACCAGAGAAGAGGAATAAAAAGAAGCTGAGGCACTGAGAGAAAAAAGGATCTCTAAGAATGAAAGAATATTGAGAGAACTCTGTGACCAATCCAAAGGGAACAATATTCGCATTATAGGGGTACAAGAAGAAGAACAGAGAAAAAAAGGGTTGGAAAGTGTCTTTGAGGAGGTGATTGCTGAAAACTTCCCCAATCTCGGGACGGAGATAGTCTCTCAGGCCATGGAGGTGCGCAGATCTCCCAACACAAGGAACCCAAGGAAGACAACAGCAAGACATATAGTAATAAAAATGGCAAAGATCAAGGATAAGGACAGACTACTAAAATCAGCCAGAGAGAGAAATAAGATCACATACAAAGGAAAACCCATCAGGCTATCATCAGACATCTCAGCAGAAACCTTACAGGCCAGAAGGGAGTGGCATGATGTATTTAATGCAATGAAGCAGAAGGGCCTTGAACCAAGATTACTTTATCCGGCAAGATTATCATTTAAAATTGAAGGAGGGATTAAACAATTCCCAGATAAGCAAAAGCTGAGAGAATTTGCCTCCCACAAACCATCTCTACAGTGTATTTTGGAGGGACTGCTATAGGTGGAAGTCTTCCTACAGATTAATAGCTGTCACCAGAGGTAATAAAACCACGGTAAAGAATATAGAACAGCTAATTACTAAGAAAATGCAAAGTTAAATAAACTATTCCCAAAGTCAATCTAGGGATAGACTAACAGTACAGAATACGATACCTAACACATAAAGAATGGAATAGAAAGAAAAAAGAGGAAACAAACAAAAAAAGAACCTTTAGATTGTGTTTGTAATAGCATATTAAGTTAGTTGTTAGACTTTTAGATAGTAGGGAAGTTAACCTTGAACCTTTGGTAACCATGAATTTGAAGCCTGCAATGGCAATAAGAACATACCTATCCATAATCACCCTAAATGTAAATGGACTGAACGCACCAGTCAAAAGACATTGAGTCACTGAATGAATAAAAAAACAAGACCCATCTATATGCTGCCTTCAAGAAACTCACTTTAAAACCAAAGACATACACAGACTAAAAGTGAAGGGATGGAAAAAGATATTTCATGCAAACAACAAGGAGAAAAAAGCAGGTGTTGCAGTACTTGTATCAGACAAAATAGGCTTCAAAACGAAGAAAGTAGCAAGAGATAAAGAAGGACATTACATAATGATAAAGGGGTCAGTCCAACAAGAAGATATAACCATTATAAATATATATGCACCCAACACAGGAGCGCCAGCATATGTGAAACAAATATAACAGAATTAAAGGAGGAAATAGACAGCAATGCATTCATTTTGGGAGACTTCAACACACCACTCACTCCAAAGGACAGATCAACCAGACAGAAAATAAGTAAAGACACTGAGGCACTGAACAACACACTAAAACAGATGGACCTAACAGATATCTACAGAACTCTGCACCGAAAAGCAGCAGGATACACATTCTTCTCAAGTGCACATGGAACATTTTCCAAACAGACCACATACTAGGCCACAAAAAGAACCTCAGTAAAGTCAAAAATATTGAAATTCTACCAACCAACTTCTCAGATCACAAAGGTATAAAACTAGAAATAAATTTTAGAAAGAAATCAAAAAGGGAGACTTAACAACATTCTCCTAACTAATCAATGCGTTAATGACGAAATCAAAACAGAAATGAAAGAATATATGGAGACTAATGACAACAACAACACAAAGCCACAACTTCTGTGGGATGCAGCAAAGGCAGTTCTAAGAGGAAAGTATATTGCAATCCAGGCCTTTTTAAAGAAGGAAGAACATTCCCAAATGAATAGTCTGAAGACACAATTACTGAAATTGGAAAAAGAAGAACAAATGAGGCTCAAAGTCAGCGAAGGAGGGACATAATAAAGATCATAGAATAAATAAATAAAATTGAGAAGAATAAAACAATAGAAAAAATCAATGAAACCAAGAGCTGGTTCTTTGAAAGAATAAACAAAATAGATAAACCCCTAGCCAGACTCATTAAGAGAAAAAGAGAATCTACACACATAAACAGAATCAGAAATGAGAAAGGAAAAAATCACGACGGACCCCACAGAAATACAAAGAATTATAAGAGAATATTATGAGAATCTATATGCTAACAAGCTGGAAAACATAGAAGAAATGGACAACTTCTTAGAAAAATACAACCTTCCAAGCCTGACCAAGCAAGAAACAGAAAAACTAAACAGACCAATCACCAGCAATGAAATTGAATCAGTAATCAAAAAACTACCCAAAAACAAAACCCCCGGACCAGATGGATTCACCTCTGAATTCTACCAGACAAACGGAGAAGAAATAACACCCATTCTCCTTAAAGTTTTTCAAAAAATAGAAGAGGAGGGAATACTTCCAAACTCATTCTATGAAGCTAGCATCACTCTAATACCAAAACCAGGCAAAGACCTCACCAAAAAAGAAAATTAGAGACCAATATCCCTGATGAATGTACATGCAAAAATACTCAACCAAATATTAGCAAACCGAATTCAAAAATACATCAAAAGGACCATACACCATGGTCAAGTGGGATTCATCCCAGGGATGCAAGGATGGTACAACATTCGAAAATCCATCAACATCATCCACCACATCAACAAAAAGAAGAACAAAAACCACATGATCATCTCCATAGATGCTGAAAAAGCATTTGACAAAATTCAGCATCCATTCATGATTAAAACTCTCAACAAAATGGGTATAGAGGGCAAGTACCTCAACATCATAAACGCCATATATGACAAACCCACAGCTAACATCATACTTAACGGCGAGAAGCTGAAAGCTTTTCATCTAAGATTGCAAACAAGACAGGGATGCCCACTCTCTCCACTGTTATTCAACATAGTACTGGAGGTCCTAGCCAAGGCAATCAGACAAAACAAAGACATACAAGGCATCCAGATTGGTAAAGAAGAAGTCAAATTGTCACTATTTGCAGATGACATGATACTGTACATGAAAAACCCTAAAGATTCCATTCCAAAACTACTAGAACTAATATCTGAATTCAGCAAAGTTGCAGGATACAAAATTAACACACAGAAATCTGTTGCTTTCCTATACACTATTGATGAACTAACAGAAAGAGAAATCAGAAAAACAATTCCATTCACAATTGCATCAAAAAGAATAAAATACCTAGGAATAAGCCTAACGAAGGAAGTGAAAGACCTGTACTCTGAAAACTACAAGACACTCCTAAGAGAAATTAAAGAGGACACTAACAAATGGAAATGCATCCCATGCTCTTGGCTAGGAAGAAGAAATATTGTCCAAATGGCTATACTACCTAAAGCAATATACAGATTCAACGCAATCCCTATCAAAATACAAACAGCTTTCTTCAATGAACTGGAATAAATAATTCTAAAATTCATATGGAACCACAAAAGACCCCGAATAGCCAAAGCGATCCTGAGAAGGAGGAATAAAACAGGGGGAATTACACTCCCTGACTTCAAGCTCTACTACAAAGCCACAGTAATCAAGACAATTTGGTATTGGCACAAAAACAGACCCACAGACCAGTGGAACAGAATAGAAAATCCAAACATTAACCCAAACATATACTGTCAATTAATATTTGATAAAGGAGCCTTGGATATACAATGGGGAGATGACAGTGTAGTCGTCTTCGGTCTCAATCCCATTTTCCACCTTGCAGACAAACTTTTTTCTTAAAGTACAAAACAAACCTCATTGCGCTCATGTGGAAAACCCTTTCATGGCTTTGCCTTGCCATCTGGATAAAACAAAAACTCCTTAGGACAAAATCCTCTTGATCTGGCTTCAGCCTACCACGTCTATCTCTGGCCCTCTACCCCATCTCTTCCACACTCTACCTAGCATGGTGAGCTGGTGTTCTGATGCCTCCAAGCCTGGACACCCAGAGCTCCCTCTGCTTGGGCTGCCCTTCCCCCAGTATTCCTCCTGTGACTGTCAGAATGCCAACACCTCTAAAAGTTTTCTGCCCATCTCCCATCTTGGTTAGCTGCTCTTCCCACCTAGTACTTTTAGGAAAGAATAAAAGTTTTGCTTCTCTGAGAATAATGGTCATCGAGTATGAAAAAAACTAATGTAAGCTGGGAGGTGGTAATTTCTGGTGTTAGGATGACCACAGGTAAATATGAGTTGGGATAAAATTTAAGAGTGCGTGAAAATATTAGAAATTACAAATTTCTTGAATTTTGGAATTTATGAAGCCACAGGTTATATTCCTTGTGAAAATCAAGGGCCTGGAATAATACTAGAGAGTCCATGTTTTTCTCACATTCTAGTTGATTCTGTCATTTCAGTAACAGTGACATAAATAAACATATTCTATTAAAATAATATTCCATATTTACAGACATGTTGATAAATTTCTGTCACCTCAGAAGTAAATCTAACACTTTTGTTCATTTATGAGCAATGATTCATGTCATGTATGCTAATTAACTTAGTATCTTTTCCCAAGTAGAATGCAAATACTACTTCATTCTGTGGGATAGGATGTGTTCTGTGAGAACTAAAGCATTACAGATACATGGATCACAGCAGAATTACTATTCTGAGTTTCAATCTCATTATGATTTAGGAGATACTATAGGAATCAAAAACAAATGTAGGAAGACAGAAGGATAAAAGGAAATCAAGTTCTCTGACTGGAATATTATAAAGGGAGGTTGAGACAGAAATAACAAGAAGTCAGAGATCTGAAGAAGCAGTAGAGTCTCCTGCTGGCCTTACGAAAGCAAACAAACATGTTATAAACTGCCTAAGGAGGGGGTCATGTGGTAAGGACCTGAGGGTCCCTAGGAACTGAAAGCACTCCCCAGATAACATCAAGCAAGAAAATGGGGACTTCAGTCCTACATCCAAAAGGAACTGAATTTGGCTAACAGCCAGTGAGCTTGTAAGAGAACCGCAAGCCTTAGGCAAGATCACAGCCCCAAGTGAAATCTTGATTTCAGAAGTAAGACCTTGAGCAGAGGCCACAACTAAGCTGTACCTAGACTCCTGACCCACAAAACTATGAGATAACAAATTTGCATTGTTTGAAGCTACAGACTTTGTGGTAATTTATTAAACAGTAACAGAAAAACAATACTTTGTGCTTTATAACCAAGAAAATATTGCTTTTACATGTGTGTGCTTACAAATCTCATATACATCACACATTTGCTTTTTCAAACAATATATTGCGTTTTCTATATAATCTAGCAGCAAGCTTCCATTTCAATGAAGCCTGGATATTTCAAATTTGTTATAAAAGCATTTTAAACTGAATTTAAAAGTATATTTCCCTTTTTAGAACCATAATTTAAAAACTTACTATTTTAGAAAGTATTTACTATATCTCATGCTTGGAAAAGAAGATACAACTTTTAACATACTTATTTCTCTTTTCACTATTTATATTAATCACTAAAATATATCATATTAAGGAATACACCATGTTATGGAGCATATTCACTCATTTTGTGAATATTTTCATATAATATGTGGAAAACGAAGAGATAGAGTAATTTCACATAGTAAGTTATATAAAATTATATCATAATAAATTATCCAACATAACTATCTTCATAGCTAAGTCTGTCATCTAGTGAAGTTGGGGGGAAGAGTATGGTAATATCACCTGTCAAAGGGCAAAATAAGCTGCCATTTAGTATTTTTAGAATGTAATAATTAAAAATTTCTTCTGTGCTTTTGTCAAACGGATTTAAACATGTAAACAACCAAATAAAGGTTCATATTGTCACTTATTTCACTAAACCTTTTACTGTACAATTCAAAATAAAGCTTGGTCTTTTAAAAGGAAATGTACTTTTAAGTCAGCCTACCTTCCACACTCAAAGTCCCCATTTTAGACTCCAAGAAATCAAATAATGTGCTTGGTGCTGACGGCCTTGCATTTCCCAGTTCCTCTTCATCTTCAGATCTTATTCGTCCCCTGCCTTTTCCTTTACCTTCAAAGAAGCAAGACATTTATATTGTACATGCAAAAACAAAAGAAGAAAATACACTAAAATATAATTAGCAGTCACATTAAGTAGGATTTTGGATTTCTTTTCATATTTTTTATGGACACTCTACATCTTTTTATAACTTTTTAAATGATTATATTAATTAGAACTGTTAGTGCTCTAAATGACTTATCGAGAAATTTGAATTTCTTCATGCAAATTATCTTTTAGGGAAAAAAATCATTTTTATAAGTTTCCTATAATCACTTATATTCTCTATTATGTATAAAAAACCTGTTAAATATTATTAGACGTTCTTTATAAAAAGAAGAAAACAATGAAACTTGGAGTAACCTGCACAAGTGTCTGTGGTTCCAAAACTGGGGCTCCTTACATTTACCACAGTGGCAAATGGAGTTACAGCCCTCACAGCAATAAAACCCAGCCTGTCAACAACACACATTTCTCTAAAAAACAAATGACGCTATCATTACATTGTTTAATGAATTATACCTCTCAGAGGTGGACCTGTAACAGGTTTCTGTTTATTGCTATTAAGAAGAACATTCAGTGCTGCTTCTAAATTGTTGCCATTATCCATAAGAGCTTGCCTCGATGCTTCCTTACTGAAGCCCATTTCTGTTATGTGCTTCAGAGCCTTCTCATCAACCTGTAAGGAATGAAGAGAAAAGTTATGCTAATGGCCGATAAAGCAAGGTATTAGTTTTAAACTACATATTATTTTTTAACTAAAAACTACATCTCATGCTTATGGAAAAAATGTTATGCTAATGCAATATTCACTTGCTGTTTTCCCATACCAATAGTCAAGGAGAATCTGTATGATATGTGGAAGTGTGCCTTGAGTACTCTCTGACTTCACAATTATCATTACAAATGCAAACAAAAACAAAAAAAGGAAATTTGTATGTCAAAATAAGGCTTCGGAAAATAATACAGAGAGTGAAAAACACAAAATAAAAATTTTTCTTCACTGATACTTAAGGAAATACAGTTTATATAGCACCTTTCCAAAAAATTCAAAGTATAAAATGAAGCTGACAAAATGGTATCATCTCAGTAGCTTTTTTTAAACTATTGTTCCAGTATTCTTCATTATATTCATTAGGAATATCATCTATGACACTTTGACAGCATGTACCACAAATAGGAAAATCCACTTTACAAATGCCAGAACTGAAAATCATCTTGAAAAATCTAGACCTGAGCAGAATTTGAGAAATGTTTAAGCAACATAAACATATCCTTTAAAGAAATTTATTAAACCATAAACATCTGAAGGATACATAACTTTTCTATATCTAAGAGTAAAGATGATTAGGCTTTAAGATAACATATACATAGCATGCATGCTGTAGACAGCACTCTAATACCTGTGTACACATTGATAAAAGCACAGTACTTTTTCCCAAACACTGACTGTATCCTTCTAAACACAGAATCCTAACTAAACACAGGTTTTATCAATTAACCAGTTGACATGTGTGAAAACCTACATCCCCACAGTGGATAGGTTAAAGTAGACATAAAAAGTACTGGACATCAAAACTATGATTTACCCATTTTATTTAAAAACTCATCTGAATAAGAAAACATGTCTGAATAAAATAATCAAACAATTCTAAAAACTTTGCCTCTCTCAATTAACTCCCAAATAACTATCTGATACAGAATGTCCTATACATAGAACTTGACCAAAAATATTTTGAATAAAAAAATTAACACCAATTTGGTATAACTCATTTCACCTTCCTTGATTTGTAATTAATGAAACTCTCAAGGCCATGCTCTGAAAACTCTAGGGGAGAATCAACCTTGCTTCTCTTCGAATTTCTGTTGTTTGCTGACAATCCTTGGCATTCATTGGCTATTAGACACATCACTCCAGTCACATGGCCATCTTCTCATTCAGTGACTTCAGGTTATCTTGCCTCTGCATGTGTCTGTCCTGTGTCTAAATTTACATCTCTTTATATAAGGAGAACAGTAATATTGGATTAGCGCCCACTTGAATGACCTCCTTTTAACCTGGTATCTCTGTAAAGACCTTATTTCCAAATAAAGTCACATTTTAAGGTACTGGTGGTTAGGACTTGAAAATATCATGGGGACTTCCGGGAAGATGGCGGAGTGAGCAGGGTGGCAGAAATCTCCTCCAAAACCATATATATTTATGAAAATACAACAAATACAACTATTCCTAAAAGAGAGACCAGAACATACAGGACAACACTCAGCCTGCAGCTACACCTGAGAGGACTCAGCACCTCGCGAAGCGGGTAAGATACGGAGACGCGACCCGGTGGGACCGAGCACTCCCCGATACCAGCGCATGGCTGGGAAGACAGGAATCAGAGCCGGGAGGGAGTGGAAGTACAGGCCCGTGAAATAACCAGCCCTGGTGATCTGCGCCGGGAGCACTGACACACATCGCATGGTGTATCGGAGACTGGAGAGGCAGAGGTGTAGGATCTGAGAAGGATAACACAAGCGGGCCCTCTCAGCCGGCTCCGCAGGACAAAATAAAAGGCTGCGCTCTTTTTCAGGGGTATTAAAGAGAGAGGGGCACAATGGAAGAGTAGGATCGACCCAATACATTCAGCCAAGCAGGCTGAGAGTCCTGGGGAATTTCTGACCCCTTGGCCGGTGGCTGGGAAAAGGCAGCCACCTCCCATTCGTTCTCTCCCCGGGCAGACACTCAAAGGGCTCGGCGGGGCGGCCACAGGTGCGGAATACTGGAACAGCACTGCCACCTACAGCATCCTCACAGAATCTACACCGGAAGACTTTTTTTTTTTCCTTTTCTTTCCTTTTTTCTTTTTTTTCTTATTCTGATCACTTCCATCCCCATGAAAAGACAGAGGAATACGGTACAAACAAAACTTAGCCAGACAAAGCCAGAGAGGGAGCCTGATGGGATGGACATGCACAATCTTCCTGAAAAAGAATTCAGAATAAAAGTCATAACCATACTGATGTATCTACAGAGACATATGCAAGAGCTGAGGGAGGAAGTAAGGGAAGTGAGGAAAGACAATTCAGAAATGAGACAAGCCATCGACGGGCTTAGTAAGAGACTGGACAATATGCAAGAGACTGTTAATGGAATAGAAATCAGAGAACAGGAATACAGAGAAGCTGAGGCACAGAGAGATAAAAGGATCTCTAGGAATGAAAGAATATTAAGAGAACTGTGTGACCAATCCAAACGGAACAATATTCGCATTACAGGAGTACCAGAAGAAGAAGAGAGAAAAAGGGATAGAAAGTGCCTTTGAAGAAATAATTACTGATAACTTTTCCAAGCTGGGGAAGGAAACAGTCTCTCAGACCATGGAAGCCCACAGATCTCCCACCACAAGGGACCCAAGGAAGACAACACCAAGACACATAATAATTAAAATGGCAAAGATCAAAGATAAGGACAGAGTATTAAAGACAGCTAGAGAGAGAAAAAAGATCACCTACAAAGGAAAACCCATGAGGCTGTCATCAGACTTGTCAACAGAAACCTTACAGGCCAGAAGAGAATGGCATGATATATTTAACATAATGAAACAGAAGGGTCTTGAACCAAGAATATTGTATCCACCATAATTATCATTTAAATTGGAGGGAGGGATCAAACAATTTCCAGAGAAGCGAAAGCTGAGGAATTTGCCTCCCATAAACCACCTCTACAGAATATCTTAAATGGACTGCTCGAGATGGAAGCACTGCTAAGGCTAAAAAGATGTCACCAGAGAAAATAAAATCATAGCAAAGAAAGCAGACCATCCAAATACTAACTAAAGGCAGAGAATAAAACACCTAGTATACAAAGAATGGAGGAGGAAGAATAAGAAGGGAGAGAAATAAAGAATCAACAGACTGTGTTTACAATAACTTAACAAGAAAGATAAGTTAAACTGTTAGATATTAAAGAAGCTACCCTTGAATCCTTGGAAAGCACAAATCTAAAGCCAGCAATGGCAATAAGTACATATCTATCGATAATCACCCTAAATGTAAAAGGACTGAATGCACCAATCAAAAGACACAGAGTAATAGAATGGATAAAAAAGCAAGACCCATTTATATGCTGCATACAAGAGACTCACCTCAAACCCAAAGTTATACACAGACTAAAGGTGAAGGGATAGAAAAAGACATTTCATACAAACAACAAGAGAAAAAAAGGTGTTGCAGGACTTGTATCAGACAAAATAGACTTCAAAACGAAGAAAGTAGCAAGAGATAAAGAAGGATATTACATAATGATAAAGGGGTCAGTCCAACAAGAAGATATAACCATTATAAATATATGTGCACCCAACACAGGAGCGCCAGCATATGTGAAACAAATACTAACAGAATTAAAGGAGGAAATAGAAAGCAATGCATTTCATTTTAGGAGACTTCAACACACCAATCACTCCAAAGGGCAGATCAACCAGACAGAAAATAAGTAAAGACACAAAGGCACTGAACAACACACTAGAACAGATGGACCTAACAGACATCTACAGAACTCTACACCCAAAAGCAACAGGACACACATTCTTCTCAAGTGCACATGGAACATTTTCCAGAATACACCACATACTAGGCCACAAAAAGAACTTCAGTAAATTCAAAAATAGTGAAAATCCTACCAACCAACTTCTCAGATCACAAAGGTATAAAACTAGAAATAAATTAAAAAAAAAAACAAAAAGGCTGACAAATACATGGAGACTTAACAACATTCTCCTAAATAATCAATGGGTCAACGACCAAAATAAAACACAAATGAAAGAAAATAGGAAGACCAATGACAACAACAACACAAAGCCACAACTTCTGTGGGATGCAGCAAAGGCAGTTCTAAGAGGAAAGCATATTGCAATCCAGGCCTATTTATAAAAGGAAGAACAATCCCAAATGAATAGTCTAAAGACACAATTACTGAAATTGGAAAAAGAAGAACAAATGAGGCCCAAAGGCACCAGAAGGAGGGACATAATAAAGATCAGAGAAGAAATAAATAAAATTGAGAAGAATAAACAATAGAAAAAAAATCAATGAAACCAAGAGTTGGTTCTTTGAAAAAATAAACAAAATAGATAATCCCCTAGCCAGACTTATTAAAAGAAATAGAGAATCTACACACATGAACAGAACAGAAATAAGAAAGAAAAAATCACAATGGACCCCACAAAAATACAAAGAATTATAAGAGAATACTGTGAGAATCTATATGCTAACAAGCTGGAAAACATAGAAGAAATGGACAACTTCTTAGAAAAATACAACCTTCCAACACCGAACAAGCAAGAAACAGAAAAACTAAACAGACCAATCACCAGCAACGAAATTGAATCGGTAATCAATAAACTACCAAGAACAAAACCCCCAGGCCAGATGGATTCACCTCTGAATTCTATCAGACATATAGAGAAAAAATGACACCCATTCTCCTTAAGGTTTTCCAAAAAATAAAGAAGATGGAATACTTCGAAACTCATTCTATGAAGCCAGCATCATTCTAATACCAAAACCTGGCAAAGACCTCACCAAAACAGAAAATTACAGACCAATAACCCTGATGAACGTAGATGCAAAAATACTCAACAGAATATTAGTAAACCGAATTCAAAAATACATCAAGAGGATTGTACACCATTATCAACCGGGATTCATCTCAGGAGTGCAAGGATGGTACAACATCCAAAAATCTATCAAGATCATACACCACATCAACAAAAAGAACAAAAACCACATGATCATCTCCTTAGATGCTGAAAAAGCATTTGCAAAATTCAACACCCATTCATGATAAAACCTCTCAACAAAATGGGTATAGAGGGCAAATACCTCAACATCATAAAGGCCATATAAGGCAAACCGACAGCTAACATCATACTTAACAGCGAAAAGCTGAAAGCTTTTCATCTAAGATCGGGAACAAGACAGGTATGCCCACTCTCCCCACTGTTATTCAACATAGTACTGGAGGTCCTTGCCATGGCAATCAGACAAAACAAAGAAATGCAAGGCATCCAGACTGGTAAAGAAGTCAAATTGTCACAATTTGCAGATGATATGATATTGTACATAAAAAACTCTGAAGACTCCACTAAAAACTACTAGAACTAATATCTGAATTCAGCAAAGTTGCAGGATACAAAATTAACACACAGAAATCTGTTGCTTTCCTATACACTAATGATGAGCTAACAGAAAGAGAAATCAGGAAAACAATTCCATTCACAGTTGCATCAAAAAGAATAAAATACCTAGGAATAAATCTAATGAAGTGAAAGACCTATACCCTGAAAACTACAAGACACTCCTAAGAGAAATTAAAGAGGACACTAAGAAATGGAAATTCATCCCAATGCTCTTGGCTAGGAAGAATAAATATTGTCCAAATGGCTATACTACCTAAAGCAATATACAGATTCAACGCAATCCCTATCAAAATACAAACAGCTTTCTTCAATGAACTGGAACAAATAATTCTAAAATTCATATGGAACCACAAAAGACCCGGAAAAGCCAAAGCAATCCTGAGAAGGAGGAATAAAACAGGGGGAATTACGCTCCCTGACTTCAAGCTCTACTACAAAGCCACAGTAATCAACACAATTTGGTATTGGCACAAAAACAGACCCACAGACCAGTGGAACAGAATAGGAAATCCAAACATTAACCCAAACATATACAGTCAATTAATACATGATAAAGGAGACTTGGATATACAATGGGGAGATGACAGCCTCTTCAGCAGTTGGTGTTGGAAAAACTGGACAGCTACATGTAAGAGAATGAAACTAGACTACTGTCTAACCCCATACACAAAAGTAAGCTCAAAATGGATCAAAGACCTGAGTGTAAGTCATGAAACCATAAAACTCTTAGAAAAAAACATAGGCAAACATCTCTTGGACATAAACATGAGCGACTTCTTCATGAACATATCTCCCCGCGCAAGGGAAAAAAAAGCAAAAATGAACAAATGGGACAATATCAAGCTGAAAAGCTTCTGTACAGCAAAGGACACCATCAGTAGAACAAAAAGACATCCTACAGTATGGGAGAATATATTCATAAATGACATATCCGATAAGGGGTTGACATCTAAAATATATAAAGAACTCACACACCTTAACAAACAAAAAGCAAATAATCCAATTAAGAAATGGGCAGAGGACATCAATAGACACTTCTCTAAAGAAGAAATTCAGATGGCCAACACGCACATGAAAAGATGCTCCACATCACTAATCATCAGAGAAATGCAGATTACAACCACAATGAGATATCACCTCACACCGGTTAGAATGGCCAACATCCAAAACACAAACAACAACAAATGTTGGCGAGGATGTAGAGAAAAGGGAACCCTCCTTCACTGCTGGTGGGACTGCAAATTAGTTCAACCATTGTGGAAAGCAGTATGGAGGTTCCTCAAAAAACTCAAAATGGAAATACCATTTGACCCAGGAATTCCACTCCTAGGAATTTACCCTAAGAATGCAGCAGCCCAGTTTGAAAAAGACAGATGCACCCCTCTGTTTATCACAGCACTATTTACAATAGCCAAGAAACGGAAGCAACCTAAGTGTCCATCAGTAGATGAATGGATAAAGAAGATGTGGTACATATACACAATGGAATATTATTCACCCATAAGAAGAAAACAAATTCTACCGTTTGCAACAACATGGATGGAGCTAGAAAGTATTATGCTCAGTGAAATAAGCCAAGCCGAAAAAGACAAGTATCAAATGATTTCACTCATATGTGGAGTATAAGAACAAAGAAAAAAAACTGAAGGAACGAAACAGCAGCAGACTCACAGAACCCAAGAACGGACTAATAGTTACCAAAGGGAAAGGGACTGGGGAAGATGCGTGGGAAGGGAGGGATAAGAGGGAAAAAGGGGCATTACGATTAGCAGACGTAATGTTGGGGGGGCACGGGGAGGGCTGTACAACTCAGAGAAGACAAGTAGTGATTCTATAGCATCTCACTATGCTGATGGGCAGTGACTGTAATGAGGTTGGTGAGGGGGACCTGATGTAGGGGGTAGTTTAATCAGCATAATATTGCACATGTAATTGTGGATTAATGATACCAAAATAAACTATTAAAAAAAATCTTCCTGAAAGAAATCTCAAAATAAATATCATAAACATGCTCCTGGAGGTACAGAAAAATATTTAAGAACCCAGGAACCATGTTAGGACAGAGATCTAATCATTGAGGAACACAATGGAGGGTATTAAAAGCAGAGTAGATATGGTGGAGAAGACAATAAATTAAATAGAAATTGGAAAAGAGGAATACAATGAAGCTGAGGCAGACAGAAAAAAGGATCTCTAGGAATGAAATAATAGTGAGACAACTGTGTGACCAATCCAAACAAATGAATATTCATATTATAGAGGTACCAGAAGAAGAAGAGAGAGAAAAATGAATAGAAAGTGGCTTTGAGGAAGTAATTGCTGAAAACATCCTCAATCTGGGGAAGGAGTTAGTCTCTCAGGCCATGGAGGTGCACAGACCTCACAACACAAGGGACCCAAAGAAGACAACACCAAGAAATATAGTAATTAAAATGGCAAAGATCAAGGATAAGGACAGACAGTTAAAAGCAGCCAGAGAGAGAAATAAGGTCACATACAAAGGAAAACCCATCAGGCTATCATCAGACTTCTCAGCAGAAACCTTACAGGTCAAAAGGGAGTGGCATGATATATTTAATGCAATGAAGCAGAAGGGCCTTGAACCAAGAATACTTTATCCATCAACATTATCATTTAAATTGAAGGAGGGATTAACCAATTTCCAGATAAGCAAAATCTGAGAGAATTTGCTTCCCACAAACCATCTCTACAGTGTATTTTTGAGGGACTGTAATAGACGGAAGTGTTTCTAAGGTTAAATAGCTGTCACCAGAGGTAATAAAAAGAGTACAGAATATGATGCCTAATATATAAGGAATGGAGGAGAAAAAGGAGGGGGAAAAAAAAGAACCTTTAGATTGTGTTTGTAATAGCATACTAAGTGAGTTTAGTCAGACTCTTAGACAGTATTGAACCTTTCGTAACCATGAATCTATAGCCTGCAATGGCAATAAGTACATATGCATCGATAATCACCCTAAATGTAAATGGTCTGAATGCACCAATCAAAAGACATAGAGTCACTGAATGGATAAAAAAAACAAGACCCCACTATATGCTGCCTAGAAGAGACACACTTTAACCGAAAGACATACATAGACTAAAAGTGAAGGGAAGGAAAAAGATATTTCATGCAACTAATAGTGAAAAAAAGCAGGAGTTGCAGTAGTTGTATCAGACAAAACAGGCTTTAAAACAAAGAAAGTCACAAGAGACAATGAAGGACATTGTATAATGATAAACAGGTCAATCCAACAAGAGGATATGATCATTATAAATATCTATGCACCCAACACAGGAGCACCTACATATGTGAAACAAACACTAACAGAATTAAAAGCGGAAATAGAATGCAATGCATTCATTCTAGGAGACTTCAACACTCCACTCACTCCAAAGGACAGATCAACCAGACAGAAAATAAGTAAGGAGACAGAGGCACTGAACATCACATTAGAACACATGGACCTAACAGACATCTACAGAGCTCTACACCCAAAAGCAGCAGAATACACATTCTTCTCAAGTGCAAATGGAACATTTTCAAGAATAGATCATATACTAGGCCACAAAAAGAGCCTCGGTAAATTCAAAAAGATTGAAATTGTACCAACCAGTTTCTCAGACCACAAAGGTATGAAACTAGAAATAAATTACACAAAGAAAATGAAAAATTCCACAAACATATGGAGGCTTAACGACATGCTCCTAAATAACCAATGGATCAACGACCAAATAAAAACAGAGATCAAGCAATATATGGAGACAAATGACAATAATAGTTTAACATCGCAAAATCTGTGGGAAGCAGGGAAGGTCGTGCTAAGAGGGAAGTACATTGCAATAGAGGTCTACTTCAGGAAAGAACAAATGAGGCCTGAAGTCAGTAGAAGGAGAGTCATGATAAAGATTAGAGCATAAATAAATCAAGGAGAATAAAACAATACAAAGAATCAAGGAAAGCAGGAGCTGGTTCTTTGAGAAAATAAATAAAATAGATAAACCCCTAGACAGACTTATCAAGAAAAAAAGAAAGTCTACACACATAAACAGAATCAGAAATGAGAAAGGAAAAATAACTATGGATACCACAGAAATAGAAAGAGTACAGAATAATATGAAAAATAATACGCTAACAAACTGGATAACCTAGAAGAAATGGACAACTTTCTAGAAAAATACAACCTTCCAAGGCTGACCCAGAAAGAAACATATAATCTGAACAGACCAAAGAAATTGAATTGGTAATCAAAAAACTACCTAAGAACAAAACTCCTGGATTAGATGGCTTCAGTGCTGAATTTTATCAAACATTTTATGAAGACCTAATACCCAAACTCCTTAAAGTTTTCCAAAAAGTGGAAGAGGAGGGAATACTTCCAAACTCATTCTATGAGGCCAGCATCACCCTAATACCAAAATCAGGCAAAGACACAACAAAAAAAGAAAATTACAGACCAATATCCCTGATGAACATAGATGCAAAAAAGCTCAACAAAATATTAGCAAAACCTCATGGATAGGAAGAATTAATATTGTCAAAATGGCCATTCTGCCTAAAGCAATCAACAGATTTAATGCGATTCCTAGCAAAATACCAACAGCATTCTTCAATGAACTAGAGAAAATCGTTCTAATATTCATATGAAACCACAAAAGCAATCCTGAGAAGGAAGAATAAAGCTGAGGGGATTATGCTCCTCAACTTCAAGGTCTACTACAAAGCCACAGTAATCAAGACAATTTGGTACTGGACAAAAACAGACCCATAGACCAATGGAACAGACTAGAGAGCTCTGATATAAACCTAACCATATATGCTCAATTAATATACGATAAAGGAGCCATGGACATACCATAGGGAAATGACAGCCTCTTCAACAACTGGTGTTGGCAAAACTGGACAGCTACATGCAAGAGAATGAAACTGGATTATTGTTTAACCCTATACAAAAAGTAAATTCAGAATGGATCAAAGACCTGAATGTAAGTCACGAAATCAAAAAACTCTTAGAAGACATCATAGGCAAAAATCTCCTGAATATAAATATGAGCAACATTTTTGTGAATGCATCTCCTCGAGCAAGGGAAACAAAATAAAAAATGAACACACGGGGCTACATCAAACTAAAAAGCTTCCATACAGCAAAGGACACCACCACTAGACCAAAAAGGCATCCTACAGTATGGCAGAATATATTTGTAAATGACATATCTGAAAAGGGGTTAACGTCCAAAATATATAAAGAACTCACATGCCTCAACACCCAAAAAGCAAATAACCTTATTAAAAAATGGACGGAGGATATGGACAGACGCTCCTCCAAAGAAGAAATTCAAATGGCCAACAGACACATGAAAAGATGCCCCACATCACTAATCATCAGGGAAATGCAAATTAAAACCACAGTGAGATATCACTTCACACCATTAGGATGGCCAGCATCGAAAAGACTAAGAACAACAAATGCTTGTGAGGATGTGGAGAAAGGGGAACCCTCCTACACTGCTTGTGGGATGTAAGCTAGTTCAACCATTGTGGAAAGCAATCTGGAGGTTCCTCAAAAAACTAAAATAGAAATGCCTTTTGACCTGGGAATTCCACTCCTCCGAATTTACCCAAAGAATATAATTTCTCAGATTCAAAAAGACATATGCACCCCTATGTTTATTGCAGCATTTTTTACAACAGCCAAGATATGGAAGCAACCTAAGTGTCCATCAGTTGATGAATGGATAAAGAAGATGTGGTACAGATACACAATGGAATACTATTCAGCCATAAGAAAGAAACAAATCCTACCATTTGCAACAACATGGATGGAGCTGGAGGAGATTATCATCAGTGAAATAAGCCAGGCGGAGAAAGACATGTGCCAAACGATTTCCCTCATTTATGGAGTATAACAACGAAGCAAAACTGAAGTAACAAAAACAGCAACAGACTCACAGACTCCAAGAAGGGACTAGTGGTTACCAAAGGGGAGGGGTGGGGGAAGGGGGGTGGGGAGGGATGCAGAACGGGATTGAGGGGTATTATGATTGGCACACATGGTGTGGCGGGGATCATGGAGAAGACAGTGTAGCACAGAGAAGACAAATAGTGACTCTGTGGCATCTTACTATACTGTTGGGCAGTGACTACAATGGGGTTTGGAGGGACACGATAACATGGGTGAATGTAGTAACCACATTGTTTTTTAATGTGAAAACTTCGTAAGAGTGTATATCAATATTACCTTAATAAAAAAAATAAAGAAAGAATCGAAAGTCAACCAAATGCAAAAGAATTTGGCAACTAGTCATTAGAAAAATTCATGCACATTCAAATTTACATCAATATTTCAAATTGTCCTTCTTAATTTTGAATCACAGTTTTGTTGTCATTGAATATAGAATTCTTGGTGAACACATTTTTTTCTTTCAGTACTTTCAATTTGTTATCCCACTGCTTTCTTGCCTCCATAGTTTCTGATGAGAAATTGTTATCTTAATCAGGATCTGTTATATTTGAGGAGCTGCTTCTCTCTCACAGCTTTCAAGATTTCTCTCTGTCTTTAGTTTTCAACAACTTGATTATAATGTGTCTTGCATGGTATGTCTTCCTTTGAGCTTGTCCTATTGGAGTTCACTGAGTTTCTTGGATTTGTAGATTAATGATTTCATAAAATTTGGGAATTTGGGGCCATTATTGCTTCAAATAACTTTCTGTCCTTTTCTCTTCTCTTATTGGGACTCTCATAATGTGTGTTATGGTACATCTGATGATACCCCATGAGTCACTTAGGCTCTATTTTTCTTCTTTTCTTTTTCTGCACCTTAGACTGAGTAATTTCAATTGCTCTGCATTAAAGTTCACTGATTCCTTCTTCTACCTGCTCTAGTTTGATTTTGAACCTGACTACTGTAAGTTATTTCAGCTACTATATTCTCCACTCCCAAAATTCTAATTTTTTATATCTATATAATTTCTATCTCTTTATTAATATTCTCTACTTGTTCTCCTGATTCCCTTTAGTTTTTTTGTCAGTGGTTCCCTTCAGACATTTGTGCATGTCTAAGACAATTACTTTAAAATCTTTGTTTAGTTAGTTCAATGCCTGGGCTTCTTCAGGGATGGTTTCCGTCTATCTTTTCCTCTGATGAATGGACCATACTTTCTTTTTTTTTTTATATGCTTTGTAACTTTTGTTGAGAAGTGGACATTTTAAACACTTTAATGGTGGTTATTCTGGAAATCAGATTCTCCCTCTTTCTCAGGGACTACTGTTGCTATTTGGTGAAGGCTGCAGTTGTAATTTTATTTAATGACTTTTCCACTTTTCCTTTATTTGCAAGGATTATATTCCTTGTGGTATGTGATCACTGAAGTCTCCATTTCATTTTCTCTAGGGGCAGCCAGTGATCAGCCTCTTTCTTCATCAATCACTACTCTGGATGCAGCAAATGTTTTAATAGGTTCCAGAATTATAAAATAGTTGCTTCAGATAGTGCTTATCAGCTCAATAATAGTTTTGGTGGAGAGGCCAATTCCTGGAGCTCTCTATTCTGCCATCTTTGTGATATCACTTCCTTCACATGTTTTTGATCCTTGGAACAACCCCAAACTGTTGGCTGGTGGTCTTCTATGGCAAGACATCCCTAGAGAAGAGTTCTCAATTTACTGAAGCTTAAGGGCTTCTTGAATTAGGGAACATGTCTTTTTCAGTTCATTGTACCCACTCTAACCTGAAAACTCTGACTTTTTTTTTTAAAGGATGAGATGTTTACATGTTCAAGCAAGAGACAGGCTGTCCCACAGTTATAAACTCATTCTCCCTGGCCAATTATTGATTTAGCATGTCACATGTTTAGTTTTAGTCAATGTGACATAAATGCAATTTGCTGGAGCTTCAGAAAATGTCTTATCTGATAAAATAGGCCCACAGCCAGAGAAATACCTCCTTTACAACCTGGCTTTTAACTTTCTGCATGAAGATTTAACACATGGAGAATCCTGTGATCCTGAGATGAAGATCAAGAAACCAGAGATGAAGATTAGAACCAGAGTTCTAATATTGTTAGATTGCTGAATTTGTCAATGTTTGAAACCATCTACCTCTGAATTTCTTGTTATATAAGATAATAAAATCCCACTTTTAAGGTAGTCTTGATATGCTGTACTCTACAGACGAAATCATCCAAAGTCATTTAACCTCTAAAAAGAGAGGAAAATGAATTCTTGTCTTTTCCTTATATCTGAGGACAATGGGTATACCAGAAATACCTTGACTCTTGACATTTATCTTAAAAATCCAGGTATGTTTTGCAACTGAGTCCATAATATATATGTATTTGTTTCAATATATTTTTCTCAAAGAGCAAAACTAAATCACTTTAGACAAAATTTAAGAAAAGATGTGGGGAAGGGTAGGGAAGTGCAGATAACTGTACATTTCTGAAATATCATCTTTTAGAATGTAATTTCCATTGAGTCTCTGCTATTTGGTGGCTTTTTATCAATCCATTCCAAAAGATTTTATTCTGAAATTAATAAAATTTTAAGTAAAATGGAAGTTTTAACTGAATTATTTTTCAAACATGAGTTAACTGTAACTCTTAATGAAAGTCTTCTTAGAGTTATAACATCTATCCATAATACATTGAAGAAGGGCAGTGGTGGTTACAAGAAAGAATAAAAAATCATCAAGATAAGGAAGAATACATTAATATTGTGATTGGTCCTTTAGCCTTACCAGTTCTCTATAGACACCTTCATGTTTTCCTTCTGACTTGGCTGACTTTTCTTTCTGTAAAATTTCCCTATTTCGGTTACCAGTAGCATTCACGTTGAGATTACTTCTAGCGCCACCACCACCTCCTCCAAATGTCTTGGTCTTTACATAAAGAGAAAGATAAAAGAGATGTAAGTAAACAGCACTTACAAATAACTCTAAAGACTAAGCTACTACTAAAAACATCTAGCAAACCTAAAGTAGTTAAAAGTTTCTTAATTATGTTTTACACACAAAAAGGTGAAATATTAACTAATTCTTTTTAAACAAATATCTATTTTCCATATCTTCCTTCCATAAGTCCAGATGAGACAATGAAAAATATTACATGATTATAATCTTTAAGTCACCAAGGCAAGTCACCAGAATAAACTTACAATAGACAACAATATAGAAGAAAATAAAATAATATAAGCATTATGGAATTATGTTTCAAATGATTCCAAGGAACAATACTTGGCTAATATGAGACCTGTATTACAAATCCAGCTATATAGCAAGGCTATCTTTACCAGAGCACTAAACCTGTCTAGGAATCAGTAACATTAGGACCATGGTCCAGTAATATGATTCTATAATCTTAGAAGGTAAACAAATAATATAAATTCTAACACTGGATTAAAACTCACACTACTAATTTATTATTTACATTTAATGACATAATATTTCTTACCAACTATGTATAAAAGCTTTGAAGCCCCTATTTCTTATTTTGATTGGCTTATTTTAATAATCATATGTATAATCAAATTTGAAAATTTGATTTGATCTCATTTTTGTTTTATCAAAACAACTGTGAAAAAACTAGAACACAAAGAATATTAGTTTGGAAAGATACAAATACACAATTGAAAAGCATCCCACATCTGTTACTTATACAATATAAAGTTAAACATCTGGCCATACATCTTTATTGTTCTAACAGATCTAATAAAAGAGGAAGAAGTCAAGATGATTTTTATTAGACATAATACTCAATATTTTAAAATTACTACAGTAAGAAAACATGTTAAATATAAATTCATAGAACATTGGAAAATTATTTTCAATCAGATGAAAATGTAAAGAAATAGAGAAATGCTCAAAATAGAAAAATAATGTTAGATAAGCAGTACTGGACAACATGTTAAATATCTATTAGGTAGAATAGTTAAAATTATAGGCTTTGGAGCTACACAAGGCTGGGACTAAATCTTGGCTCAGCCACTTCCTACGGGTTGTCTTCAGGAAAGTCTCTTAACTTTCACCTTCCATGAGCCTCAGTTTCTCAACCTTAAAACAAGGATCAGAAGACTTACTTCACTGGGACAGTGTGAGGATTAAATGATATCACTGACATGAAGTGATCAATTCAGTAACTGGCACATGGTAAACACTCATAACAGATGGCAATATTATTGTTTTGCTTAATATATTAGAACATAGTTAACTTAAAAATCTGGAGCCTGACCTGTTCCAAATTAAATACATTTCCAGAATTTAAATTTCATAACTCTAAAAGCACTTTTTTCTTTTGGTGCCAATGAAATAGTCCCATTTTCTGGATGCATTTCCTTACTGTTTTCTTTCCATTTTATAGATTAAGGAATAGGATAAATAGCACTTTCAGAATTGCTTTCCACTGTTTTACAACATTTGTTATTATTACACATGTAAGTATCTACAAACATTACAACTTAAACATTACACATAAAGTAACTGGAGTTGTCTTTATGAGCCATACCATCTTGCCCAGACTGTATGAATCAGGCATCTGAGAGAGCATCACAAC
Source organism: Smutsia gigantea (assembly GCA_032199065.1). Lineage (NCBI taxonomy): Eukaryota > Metazoa > Chordata > Mammalia > Pholidota > Manidae > Smutsia > Smutsia gigantea. The sequence continues at coordinate 54,246 of JAVSCE010005591.1, read as the reverse complement.
GGTGAAACTCAGGTAGACCCTTGATGCCACCTAGCAGCTTTACTGTATTTCCCTAGCCATCTTACTATATTTCACCCTCCCAATGTTTTATGCACTATATAATATGTTCTCCTCACTCCTCAGACCTCCAACATCTCTCCCATTGTCACTGTTGACCTTGCTTACTTCCTCACTGGTAAAACTGAAATTCAAATCATTAAAGAACTTGCGTAGATTTTCACATCAGCTCCCCAACCCCACGCCCGCCACTTATATCTACACACTTATAAGTTATCTTAGCACCTCATATTTCATTGTATTGCCATCCATATGAACATCTAGAGGAATGTGGAGTGAATGAACAACCTCTGCAACCTTTGGTGAGTTCTCCCTTCTTTTGTTTTGATCCTGTCTTACTGGTCACACCTTGGCTGGTTCAACTTCTTTCATCCAACCTTTAATGCTACATGGCTCATTCTGTACCCTTTTCTCTGCCCTTCAGCATTTATTCCTTTGCTGATCTCATTTGGTCTCAAGATTATAAATATGTGTACAACTATCAAATGAATATATCCATACCAAAGCTCACTCTTCAACACTTGTAAATCTCACTACCTATTAAACATTACTATGTGTGTCTGATAGGCACTTCAGCAGTAGTATGTTCAAAACAGAACACCAGATCTTCCTCCTCTCAAAGCTGTTCCACCCGTCTTCCCCAATTCAAAGAAAACAACCTACCAATTTGTTAGAGCAAAACCCTTGGAATCATTCAAGACACTTCTCTCATGTTCCACATTCAGTATCTCAGAAACACTGATAGCTCTACTTTCAAAATTTAAAATCTGACCACTTGCTTCACCTACACAGCTGCCATCTTTATCCAAGCTATTATTATTTTCCCTTCCTTGGATTACTTCAATAATTTCCTAATTATCTGACTAACCTTCCCTTCTCAATAATCTATCCCGAATATAGCTGCTAGAATTAGCCTTTTAAAAGGTAGGTCATTTGATATCACTGTCATGCTGAAAATGCTTTAAAAACTGCCCGTTTCTTTCTAAATAAAGGCCCATGTCTGTAAGATGGCATACAGGGCCCTCCCTACACAAGCTGACCTCCATTATCACTCTTGAATTTATATTCCACTACCTGTCCCTTCGCTCTCTCTGCTTCCATTGTCCACCTTGCTACTCCCTGATCACGTACTCCTGCCCGAGAGCCTTTGCAAAGGCTGTCCCTTCTCCCTAGAATATTCTTAGATAACCACGTAGCTAATTCTCTTACCTCCTTCAAGTCTTGGATCAAGTCACACCATCTTCAGGCCTAAGCAAACTACTGTATTTAAAATTGAAACATAAAATTTACTTATGTAGCATATTTACCTTATTTACTGTCATTACTAGAATGTAAACTATACAGGAATTTCAAATAATTCTCATTTTTCTTACCATTTTTCTGACTATTTTAAGTTGCAACCACCCTGCCTCCCTACTCAAACTGGCACTTCCAACTCCTCATCCTACTCTACTTTTTCTTTTTCCTGAAACACTTATCAACTGCTAACCTACTATATAATTTACATGCTTTTTATTCTAATAGTCTATCTCTCTTACTAAAACATCAGCTTAATAAAGGCAAGGATCTTTTGTCTATTTTATTCATTGATTTAACCTAAGCTTTTAAAACACTTCCTGGTATATAACAGAGTCTCAAAAAGTATTTGCTGAATGAAAGAATATAGGAAAATAGGAATAAAAGCCATAATTTAATCATTTGCAGTATTCTCTACCAAATCCATGTAAATGTTTAAATGATCATAAAACACCTTTTCAGAACAATTACACTGTTACGTGATTTTGCTGTTTAGACTTTCAGATTAAATATATATGTGTGAGTATGTGTGTATTTATCTATACAGAGTTATAGGTATAACCCTCTCCTATAATACACATAGACTTAGTCCTAGAATTGTCACTAGGGTAACCCTGGGCAAGCTCCTTTAGTTTCGAACTTTCATCAGTTCTCTCATATATAAATTGAGAAGTTTTAAGACTGTTTCAGAAAACTATAATTCTTTATTTTCAAATAATTATGGAGAAACATAATGTCAATTATGATTTTAAAAAATGAAGCATACTACAGTACGCTGACTATATTGCAGTAAGTAGGTTGCTGTAACCACATAAAACAAAATTTTGGGAATAAAGTTTGTGCAAGAAAAATATAAATCAAAAGAATAACTTTGCTACAATCATTAAGAAACTGATATATATCCAATATCCTCTTCTTAAACTCCATTAATTTTAATAGCTTTTTGGGAAGAACTACATTTAATGTAAACTATATAAAATGCATTAATTTAAGAAATATTAAAATGATTTTTTTAATGTGCCTTAGAATAAACACTAAAGAATAGCAACAGACACACTTATGGAGAGCTTTTAGCAAAGGAATATCATGATCTGTGACACGCAGTGTTCTGAATGTTTTAAAGAGTATTAATTTTAATTCTCATAGCAACGATTTGAAGTAAGTACTATTATTTTTCCTTTTCATAGATAGATAAAAATGTGGCACAAAAAGCCACATAACCTAAGTGAGGTTGTCAGCAGGCTCCAGGCTTCCAGGCTGCCTGATTCCACAGCTTTGCTTTTGGCCCCTACGTTAGACTAACAACAGAAAGACACACTGCAGGAAGGCAAGCAAAATTCAGTAAGTCTCCTACTCCAACACTGAATTTAAGTAGGAAAATAGTTGTTAGCTATGCTTCATTTCCGGTTCTGGATGAAGGAAAGTATTTCAATCTCACTGGTTAAGAAAAGTCTGTCTAAGCAACTACTTCATAAACTAAAATTTCTTATCAAAGTCTAAAAATAAATAACTAGAGAAAACACCTATTTCAAATAAGCAAGAATTTCAAATAATTAAAAGAAAACTATTTGGCTCTTAATAGTATATGATGGTGTGTGTGTGTGTAAATATATATACCTAAAGATAAAATTATTTTTTACTACATATAAGTAGATTAAGAATGAAAACTAACAAAAATAATAATCCTGAGCCACCGATTTTTACCTGCATTCCTCTGAAGTTGCTGTTATAAGGGGAAAATTATCCTCAAGAAGTGTTATCAAGCCCAACCAACAATAGGAAACCCTCTGACATAATAAAAAGTATTCTTTGAGCTGTTACCCTTAAGTTGTTAAGAAAAGGAGGAGGAAGATAAGAAGCATTAAGAAATAAATAGTAAGTTTGCTATCAAGGGTTAACAATAAAATTGTCAACGAGACTTAGACAAAAAACGTATCAGTAAAACGTGTATGCTTAAGATTCTATAAGGTACCAGGGCATTTTCTACTGATGGAATATACATGAAAAATGTCAACAAACGTTTGTGCAATTAGTTATTGATGTGAAAAGATGATAATTATGAGTAATTTAAACAGGACATAATGACAAGAAATAAGAGAAATTCATAATGATTTAGTTTCTTACTTCTTTGCTCTTTGCAATTTCTGCAATAGCAGCGGTCCTTTGCTTTTCAAATTCATCATTATCATTTGTAGGTTTGACAGGCATCGTAACTTGCAACGTCTTTCGTCGATCAAGATCTCTGCTATCCACCTGGACATAAGATATGCACTTCTGGAATAATAAATAAAAATAAATCACTACAGAAGTTCCAAAAGAGATTTGAATTTTTCAGAAGAAAGTAATGCTTCCTCAAAAGAAATGTTTGTATCGCTTAAAAACACTGAGAACCATGAAAATATAATTCTTCTCCAGATTTAAAAATAAAGGTAGAAACCCAATTAAAGTAATAAATGTAACTGGTAAAAATAATTTATATTTCAAACAGGATAGACTATTGCACAAGAAGAGGTAAACTGCTTTTTTTAAGAGCTTGATTTCCACATTATGCCCCAATAGTCATATAAGGGTTTAAATAGTATGGTTAGCTTAACATATAAAAAAGATGTCCCTGAACTTATAAACCAAAAGCTAAAAAGATATCTTCTCCTTCTATCAGGCTACAGTTTTTTTATTTTTAGTATCATAAAATAAATTAAGAAAGCTATCACTGTCTAAAAATAAGCCGTGAATTCTGTTCCCCTTCCAATCCTAGCAGTAAAAATTCTATTAATAAACTCACTAATAAAAAAAAAGCTCTCTAACAAATGTGTTATACAGATTTTCAGCAATATAATATATATATTGTGTTGATACCAACACACTGCTAGAATTATCTTTAACCCATATACAAGGCTAAGATATGCTGAATAAGAATTTTTCAGAATGGACTCTATAAACAAATAAATATTATTTAAACTATAACATTTATTATACTTCTAATAAAAAAGCTATAATTCACACTTCAAATTCTTTAAAATAATTAGATCATGAGTTTCTCTAAACAATTTACAAAAGAAATATTATCACCAAAATTTTTAAGGAAAAAGCAAATTCTTACAAACATATAATTTATTATTTTAAAATATAAATTATTAGAATGTTTACACTCAGTGTTAATTTTGGGGTTTTTATTATACCAGTAGAAGAGAGAATATCATCAACATGGGCCATAAGGCATCATGCCTCCTTTTATCTTGTCTGTCCATTGTGCCAACACAGTTAAAATCGACCTACTTTTAAAATATTTTCAAAATACCCATGATGCGAGAATAATTTTAGACTTGATTTTTTGTAGATCCTACAAAAAGTTTTTTGAAGAGGATGCCAGTCCACAGATCCGACCAATTTATCTCCTGATCAACTAGACATTTGTTTTTCACACCAAAAAAAATTTAAAAAGGTTATCAAGATATAGGTCTCTGTTTCCTACCTGCTGTGCCCCAAACTTATCTTCACTCTGAACTAGCACTGTCAAAGATAAATAAGAGCAAATGGCAAGGCAGATTACCAATGGCTAAATTTTGGTGGCATCATGAAACAAAGTGCAAGCTGCCAGAGGCATTATTCTCAGACTTGTCAGGAATAAAACAGGAAAAGGCTGGAGGAGATGGTTATGAATGCAATTTGATGCTGAACACAAAGAAGACACAAGATATTGGCCACCTGAGGAACTACCTCAAGTCCGACTAAAAAATCTCAAGTAGACAGAAAACATGTGAAAGAAGGATCACAGACGCTGAGGTTGCAAAGGAAAATAACAAATGGAAACAGAAATAAGTCTCTGACTGAGATGAGAATTTGGATCAAGGCTAAAGAACAGAATCTCAGGAACGAGGGCTGGGACAGGAAGCTCTCCTAAAGGACAATAATGCCCTTCCTACCTCTTGGGTCCTTGCCTTTTTGTCAATCTTCTGTTGACACTTTCATTCCTCTTTTGTTTTTATTTAATTATTTATTGCTATTATTAATATACAGTTACATGAGCAACATTATAGTTACTAGACTTCCCCTATTATCAAGTCCCCATCACATACCCCATTGCAGTCTCTGTCCATCAGCATAGAAGGATGTTATAGAATCACTACTTGTCTTCTCTGTGTTATACTGCCTTCAACATATCCCCCCACCCCACTACATTATGTGTGCTAATTGTAATAGCCCTTTTTCCCCCTTATCCCTCCCTTCCCACCCATGTTCCACAGTCCCTTTCCCTTTGGTAACTGTTAGTCCATTCCTGAGTTCCGTGAGTCTGATGCTGTTTTGTTCCTCCAGTTTTTTCTTTGTTCTTATACTCCACAGATGAGTGAAATCATTTGATACTTGTCTTCTCCACCTGGCTTATTTCACTGAGCATAATACCCTCTAGCTTCACCCATGCTGTTGCAAATGGTAGGATTTGTTTTCTTCTTATGGTTGAATAATATGCCATTGTGTATATATACTACATCTACTTTATCCATTCATCTACTGACGGACACTTAGGTTGCTTCCATTTCTTGGCTATCGTAAATAGTACTGCGATAAACATAGGGGTGCATATGTCTTTTTCAAACTGGGCTGCTGCATTCTTAGGGTAAATTCCTAGGAGTGGAATTCCTGGGTCAAATGGTATTTATATTTTTAGTTTTTTGAGGAACCTCCATTCTGCTTTCCACAATGGTTGTACTAATTTAAATTCTCAACAGCAGTGTAGGAGGGTTCCCCATTCTCCACATCCTTGCCAACATTTGTTGTTTGTGTTTTGGATGGCGGCCATCCTAACCGGTGTGAGGTGATATTTTACATTGTGGTTTTAATTTACATTTCTCTGATGACTAGGAATGTGGGGCATCTTTTCATGTGCCTGTTGGCTATATGAATTTCTTGTTTGGAGAAGTGTCTGTTCAGCTCCTCTGCACAATTTTTAATTAGCATATTTGCTTTTTGTTTGTTGAGGTGCATGAGTTCTTTATATAATTTGGATGTCAATCCCTTATCGGATATGTCATTTATGAATATATTCTCCCATACTGTAGGATGTCTTTTTGTTCTACTGATGGTATCCTTTGCTGTACAGAAACTTTTTAGTTTAATATAGTCCCATTTGTTCATTTTTACTTTTGTTTCCCTTGCCTGGGGAGATATGTTCATGAAGAAGTTGCTCATGCTTATGTCCAAGAGATTTTTGCGTACGTTTTTTTCTAAGAGTTTTATTTCTTACTTACATTCAGGTCTTTGATCCATTTTGGGTTTACTTTTGTGTATGGGGTTAGACAGTAATCCAGTTTTATTCTCATACATGTAGCAGTCCAGTTTTGCCAACAACAGCTGTTGAAGAGGCTGTCATTTCCATATTGTATATCCATGGCTTCTTTATCGTATACTAATTGAGCATATATGCTTGGGTTTATATCTGGGTTCTCTATTCGGTTCCTCTGGTCTATGGGTCTGTTCTTGTGCCAGTACCAAATTGTCTTGATTACTGTAGCTTGGTAGTAGAGCTTGAAGTCAGGGAGCATAATCCCCCGTGCTTTATTCTTCCTTCTCAGGATTGCTTTGGCTATTCAGGGTCTTTTGTGGTTCCATATGAATTTTAGGACTATTTGCTCTAGTTCATTGAAGAATGCTGTAGGTATTTTGATAGGGATTGCATTGAATCTGTAGATTGCTTTAGGCAGGATGGCCATTTTGACCATATTAATTCTTCATAGCCAAGAGCAAGGGATGAATTTCTATTTATTAGTGTCCTCTTTAATTTCTCTTAAGTGTTTCTTGTAGTTTTCAGGGTATAGGTCTTTCACTTCCTTGGTTAGGTTTATTCCTAAATATTTTATACATTTGGATGCAATTGTGAATGGAACTATTTTCCTGATTTCTCTTTCCGATAGTTCATCGTTAGTGTATAGGAATGCAACAGATTTGTGTGTATTAAATTTGTTTCTCACAACTTTGCTGAATTCAGATATTCGACCTAATAGTTCTGGAGTGAATTCTTTAGGGTTTTTTATGTACAATATCATGTCATCTGCAAACAGGGACAATTTGAGTTCTTCCTTGCCGATCTGGATGCCTTTTATTTCTTTGTGTTTTCTGATTACTGTGGCTAGAACCTCCAGAACTATGTTGAATAAAAGTGGAGAGAGTGGGCATCCTTGCCCTGTTCCCGATCTTAAAGGAAAAGCTTTCAGCTTCTCGCCGTTAAGTATAATGTTCGCTGTGGGTTTGTCATATATGGCCTTTATTATGTTGATGTACTTGCCTTTATACCCATTTTGTTGAGAGTTTTTATCATGAATGGATGTTGAATTTTGTCAAATGCTTTTTCGGCATCTATGGAGATGATCATGTGGTTTTTGTCCTTCTTTTGGTTGATGCGGTGGATGATGTTGATGGATTTTTGAATGTCATACCATCCTTGCATCCCTGGGATGAATCCCACTTGATCATGGTGTATGATCCTCTTGATGTATTTTTGAATTCGGTTTGCTAATAATTTTGTTGAGTATTTTTGCATCTATGTTCATCAGGGATATTGCAATTTTCTTTTTTTGTAGTGTCTTTGCCTGGTTTTGGTATTAGAGTGATGGTGGCCACATAGAATGAGTTTGGGGGTATTCCCTCCTCTTCTACTTTTTGGAAAACTTTAAGGAGAATGGGTATTAGGTCTTCACTAAGTGTTTGATAAAATTCAGCAGTGAAACCATCTGGTCTAGGGATTTTGTTCTTAGGTAGTTTTTTTATTACCAATTCAATATCTTTGCTGGTAATTGGTCTGTTCAGATTTTCTGCTTCTTCCTGGGTCAGCCTTGGAAGGTTGTATTTTTCTAGAAAGTGGTCCATTTCTTCTAGGTTATCCAGCTTGTTACCATATAATTTTTCATAGTATTCTCTCATAATTCTTTGTATTTCTGTGGTGTCTGTAGTGATTTTTCCTTTCTCATTTCTGATTCTGTTTATGTGTGTAGATTCTCTTTTCTTCTTGATAAGTCTGGCTAGGGGTTTATCTATTTTGTTTATTTTCTCAAAGAACCAGCTCCTGCTTTCATTTATTCTTTCCATTGTTTTATTCTTCTCAATTTTATTTATTTCTTCTTTAATCTTTATTATGTCCCTCATTCTACTGACTTTGGGCCTCATTTGTTCTTCTTTCTCTAGTTTCATTAATTGTGAGTTTAGACTGTCATTTGGGATTGTTCTTCTTTCCTGAGGTAGGCCAGTATTGCAATATATTTCCCTCTTAGCACGGCTTTTGCGGCATCCCACAGATTTTGTGGTGTTGAATTATTGTTGTCATTTGTGTCCATATATTGCATGATCTCTGTTTTTATTTGGTCATTGATCCATTGATTATTTAGGTGCATGTTATTAAGCCTCTATGTGTTTTTGGGCTTTTTCATTTTCTTTGTGTAATTTATTTCTACTTTCATACCTTTGTGATCTGAGAAACTGGTTGGTACAATTTCAATCTTTTTGAATTTACTGAGGTTCTTTTTGTGGCCTAATATATGATCTATTCTGGAAAATGTTCCATGTGCACTTGAGAAGAATGTGTATCCTGTTGCTTTTGGATGGAGTGTTCTCTTTATGTCTCTTAGGTCCATCTGTTCTAATGTGTTGTTCAGTGCCTCAGTGTCTTTACTTATTTTCTGTCTGGTTGATCTGTCCTTTGGAGTGAGTGGTGTGTTGAAGTCTCCTAAAATGAATGCACTGAATTCTATTTTCCCCTTTAATTCTGTTAGTATTTATTTCACATATGTAGTTGATCCTGTGTTGGGTGCATAGATATTTATAATAGTTATATCCTCTTGTTGGACTAACCCTTTTATCATTATGTAATGTCCTTCTTTTCTCTTGTGCTTTCTTTGTTTTGAAGTCTATTTTGTCTGATACAAGTACTGCAACTCCTGCTTTTTTCTCACTATTAGTTGCATGAAATATCTTTTTCCATCCCTTTACTTTCAGTCTGTGTATGTCTTTGGGTTTGAAGTGAGTCTCTTGTAGGCAGCATATAGATGGGTCTTGTTTTTTTATCCATTCAGTATCTCTATGTTTTTTGATTGGTGCATTCATACCATTTACATTTAGGGTGATTATCGATAGGTATGTACTTATTGCGATTGCAGGCTTTAGATTCGTGGTTACCAAAAGTTCAAGGGCACATCCCTTACTATCTAACAGTCTAATTTAACTTACTTCGTATACTATTACAAATACAACCTAAAAGTTCTTTTTTTTTCCTCCTTTTTCTTCCTCCTCCATTCTTTGTATGTTATGAATCATATTCTGTACTCTGTCTTCCCTTGGGTGACATCTATTTAGCCTTAGGAATAATTCCATCTATAGGAGTCCCTCCAAAATGCACTGTGGACGTGGTTTGTTGGAGGTAAATTCTCTCAGCTTTTGCTTACCTGAAAATTGTTTAATCCCTCCTTCAAATTTAAATGATAACCTTGCTGGGTAAAGTATTACTGGTTCAAGGCCTTTGCGCTTCATTGCATTAAATGTATCATGCCACTCCCTTCTGGCTGTAGGGTTTCTGTTGAGAAGTCTGATGATAGCCTGATGGGTTTTCCTTTGTAGGTGATCTTTTTTCTCTCTCTAGCTCCTTTTAAAAGTCTGTCTTTATCCTTGATCTTGCCATTTTAATTATTGTATGTCTTGATGTTGACTTCCTTGGGTCCCTTGTGTTGGAAGATCTCTGCACCTCCATGGCTTGAGAGACTATCTCCTTCCGCAGCTTGGGGAAGTTTTCAGCAATCACCTTCTCAATGACACTTTCTATCCCTTTTTCTCTCTCTTCTTCTTCTGGTACCCCTATAATGTGAATATATTGTTGCATTTGGATTGGTCACACAGTTCTCCCAATATTCTTTCATTATTAGATATCCTTTTTTTTCTCTGTGCCTCAGCTTCTTTGTACCCCTCTTCTCTAATTTCCATTCCATTTACCATCTCTTCTACTACATCTAATCTGCTTTTAAATCCCTCCATTGTATGTTGCATTTCGGATACGGAATTTATCTCCAACTTAAATTCATTCCTGAGTTCTTGACTATTTTTCTGTACCTCCATAAGCATGTTTATAATTTGTATTTTGAACTCTCTTTCAGGAAGGTTGGTGAGTTCGGTTTCATTTGGCCCTCTTTCTGGGGTTTGTAATATTTTGGTCTGAATCATGTTCTTTTGTCATTTCATATTTCTGTGTGGTGCCCTCTAGTGTGCAGAAACTCCAGTCTCTGGAGCTGCTCAGCCCCTAGCGTGAGGTTGGAGGTCATAGGGGAGCAGAGCTGGTGCCTAGTGGGGGAAAGATCTGTTTCCTGATTCCCTTCTGCGATGCCTGTCTCCAGTGTCAGAGCCAGTGGGCCAAGCACACATGTGTAAACCTCTGTGCTTTGCATCTCTAGCTGTTGTAAGCGGGGCCTCCCTCTGGCTGGCCTGACGCCTGTCCAGTGACTGCCGGTTTATGAGCAGATGCCTGCAGGCCAGTAGGAAGACTCAGCAGGCTGTGTGTCATGGGGGGGGCCTCTGAGCTGAGTAGGCAGCCAGGGGCATGGAGCACCTGAAGTTCCCCAAAGTTCCCAACCAGCTGGGCAGAGCGCACCCAGGCAACCTTTTCCAGCTCTCCCTTCTCCCACACAGCAAGCTCCATGCAAACCCCACCCCTTCAGCAGCCCTCTCACTGCTAGGAAGCCTCTCAGACTCCCTGCCTTTCCTCTGACACAGAGCGGCCGGGTGTGGATCCCCTCCTCCACAAACGGCCGGATGTCAATTTCTCAAGCACTCCCCCCATCCGAGCTCCCCAATGTCCAGAGCACCACACACTATAGGATTCTGCTCACAAAGCAGATCTCCAGGGTAGGTGCTTAGCAGTCCCAGTCTTCCACCCCCCCACCTCCGTTTCTCTTCCTCCCGCCAGTGAGCTGAGGTGGGGGAAGGGCTTGGGTCTCGCCAGATTAAGGCTTCCCTATGTTACCCTGTTTCGTGAGGTCTGCTCTGTTCGTTAGGTCTGTTTCCAGTCTGGTTCAGCCTTCTTTCTTGTTGCTGTTTTAAGGTTAGTTATATTAATTAACTATATTTTTGTACTGTTTGTGGTTTTGGGATGAGCTCTCTGTCTCACCTCTCATGCTGCTGTCTTGAAAGCTCCCCTCTTTTGTTTTTACCAAAGTGAAAAATTATAGCATATTTTTGTCTTGTTAATTTCAAATTTCTCTCAGAAAAACCCCACGCCCCCTCACCCTCCTATCTTAATTAGTTATAAATTATTCTTCACGTGTGCCTCTTAATAGCTTCAATCTTTGGGTTAACAGCTCTTGAGAAAAGGATCTACACCAACAATTTAAAGAAAAAAAATCCCACAATCACTAAATTCCTGTAATTAATATAGTTCCACATAACTCCATGACCTTCAAATGAATAGTTCAGCACAAAACTAAACACAGCTTAAATACAAATGAAACACTTTTTTTGCTGATTAAAATTCATCTGCCAACATGAAAGTCCTTACCTGTCCAAAAGGCACAAAAGGAGGTGGTCCACCTTCGGTTCCAATATTGCTTCTATTGTGTTTTGACAAGCTCTGTGATAAAAATGAGTCATGAAACAAATTATACATAAAAAAATATATCTACAACATATACAGTGCACTAGGAATTCACTTATTTTAATAGATTCTTATAAGAAATGGGGGAAAAAGGCTTCTATAATTATTTCAAGCTATAAACAATATTTTATTCCTAACTTCAATTAATTAGGTAAAGGCTCTCCCCTCATCTCCCCATATCAAAATACACATTCACATGCAATTTTCAGAACTATTTATCAGTTTGCTTCCATAATAAGAAAATAGTAAAAAATCTCAACAAAATAGTATAAAACTGTAATATAACATATTGCCTAGAAATTATCTTCAAAATTATTTTTAGACTGTGACATTGTGATATAATAAGAAAATATGTATTTAGCCTTCTTCCCCAGTTGCTGAAACACAGCTCCTAAAACCCCCGGAATTTCCTGAGTGACAGGGGTGAGAGGAGCATCATTCATCATTCAAAACAAGCTCCCTGGACCATAGCTGCATTTATGCTAATGAGGTGACTACTGATGGGCCCCTAGGTAGCTCAAGGTAGGGGCCGGTTGTCAAAGGAACCAACCATGTGATTAGAAGTCTGGAGACTGAGCTAATCACTTAACTCCAATGATTTAATCAATCCTGCCTAAGTTACGAACCACCATAAAAACCCTAAACAAAAGGGTTCAGAGAACTTCCAGGTTGGTGAACACATCCATGTACCAGGAGGGTGGAACACACTAAACTCCATTAGAGGACAGAAGATCCTTCCTTGTACTTCATCTGGCTGTTCATTTATGTTCTTTATAATAAACTGGTAATACTAAGTTAAGTGCTTCCCTGAGTTTTGAAGCTGTGAAAGCAAGGTATTGAACCTGAGCAGGTGGTCGTGGAACACCCAATTTGTAACCAAAGTGGACAGAAGTGTGGTAACCTGGGAACCCCTTATTTGTAATTGGCATCTGAAGTGGGTGGAAATTTTGTGAGATTGAGTCCTTAACCTGTTGGGTCTGTGCTAACTCTAAGGTAAGTAGTGTCAGAAATGAGTTAAATTTTAGGACATCTGATTGGTGTCCACAGAGAATTGAATTGTTGGTGTGGAAAACCTACACATTAGGTATCAGAAGAGTTGTGACTAACAACAGCTCACATGGATACTGATAAGGGTGACATGTAATTATTTAAACAGATCAGATTACTATAGTTCATAATATGGAGGCTGCTCTCAGTTATGGTGAACTTCCTTAATAAAGTTTTATTGTTCAAATCAATTTATACTTTGAAGAAGTATTTGACTAACTGACTTTCCTTTAATAAAAAAAACCTTCCAAACCCTATAATTTTAGTTTTCTTTTTTCCTAATTTTCATTTAGGATTAGAGAGATAGCAATATATTATGAAAATGGAAAAAAAATTCCTCCTAGGAAAAGCAATTTCTTACATCATAAAGTCCTTCAAAAAATGTCATAATCTTTCAGTCCTCTATTCCTATTCGTTTTGTTTTAAAGGTGTTAACATATATATGTTAAGCATTAGTTGTCATTTAGTACATAATCTCAACATTAAAGTTTTTGTGCATTCTTAATAGCTATCATTACAGAAAATACTAAGCTTGAAATATGATGTAAAATAGTGTGTGAAAAATAAAGTTAAAAAAATCACCATGTGCACTTTCAAATATTCTAGAGTTCTTGCATTATATAATAAATACTACATATTTTATGTCAAGTTATATAAGAACACTAAAACTAACAACTATTCAGCTGATTAAGCAAAGAATAATTTAAACTGTATATGAAAGCAACATTTCTTTGCAAGCTGTATTTAAGATCTTAACCTATTTTCTTAAACCAATGAATGCATAATATTATCTAGGAGTCATTTCCTTAGCTTTACTTTAGATAAAAGAAAAATATTATTTTTTCTTATATCAGCAATAAACCATGTCAATTTATCTGTAAATTCATTAGAAAGCTTGCATAAGTTGCCTATAATAGCATCTCTAAATACACATTGTACAATTAAAAACACAAGATTTCTACTTCCCATCCTGATGAATGTACAAGACTCAGACTTAAGTCTTCCTCTATAAATAACTAGAAATCTGGACAACATGTAAGAAACAAGTGATTAAAAAAAACTTACGACAATACGTAGTACAAAACAATAATCCCTGAGAGAAAGAGAAAAAAAAAAACAAGCAAGCCCTGCCTTCCTGCTTTAAGACATGATGCAGACAGAGAGCACTGAGTCAAGTTAAGAATATCAATATCATAGTTCAGACATGTTGAAGCAACTGGAGTTGTGGGGCTGATTTTTAGAAAAGAGGGACTAGCAAAGAAAAGCTCCAGAAAACCTACATACAAATTCTCTTAACTCATTGATGAGAACTAGCTGAGCAAAAAAAAAACTGCAAGTTGTAAGCTTCCATTTATAATAGCATCAAAAATAATACAATACTTAGAAAACTTAAAGCTAAACTTAAGAGATCTGAACACAGAAACCGCAAAGCATTGCTAAAAGAAATTAAAGATGACACCAATAAATGAAAAGATACCCTGTAGCCACAGACTGGAATATTTAGTATTGTTATGATGTCAATACTACTCAAAGTGGTCTAGAGATCCACTGCAATCCCTATGATAAAATTACAGTGATAAAATTTACTACGAAGTTATGTAATCAGAACAGTTTGGTACTAGAATAAAAACAGACATATAGACCAACAGAGTAGAATAGAGAGTACAGAAATAAACCCTTGCATATATAGTCAAATGATTTTTTTATTAGGATGATAAGACAATTCATTAGGGAAAAGAGGGTCTTTTCAACAAATGATGTTGGGAAAACAGGATATCCACATGTAAAAGAATGAAGTTGGGCCCTTCTATCATGTATAGAAATTAATTTTAAGTGGATCAAAGACATAAATTTAAGAGCTAGCCCACAAATCTCTTAGAAGAAAAAGGGGAAAAGTTTCATGACATCGGATTTGGCAATGATTTCTTACATATGACACCAAAAGCATAGGCAACAAAAGAAAAACACAGAAAAAACTCAATGTCAACAAAATAAAAAATTTTTGTGCATCAACGGACTCTTTCAAGAAAGTGAAAAGGCAACTCATAGAATGTAAAAAAATATTTGCAAAATATCTGATAAAGAATGATATTCAGAAAATACCAAGAAGTTACAAAACAAACCAACCAATTAAAAAATGCGCAAAGGACTTAAATAAACATTTCTCCAAAGAAGATATGCAAATGGACAATAAATCTATGAAAAGATGCTAAACATAACTAAGCACTAGGGAAATGCAGATCAAAACCACATTGAGATTTTAGAATGGTTATTATCAAGAAAACATAATATGGGTTGGTGAGGATGTGGGGAACTTGGATCCCTTTGGCAGTGCTAGTAGTGATATAAATGGTGCAGTAGCTATGCACAACAGTATGGCACTTGCTCAAATTACACAATGAATTACCATGTGACCCTGAAATTCTACTTGAGGGTATACACCACAAAGAACTGAAGGCAGGGACTTAAATAGATATTTGAACACCCACATTCATAGTGCATTATTTACAATAACCAAAAGGTGAAAACACCTGTCATGCCCATCAGTAGATGAATCCACAAATTGTGGTATATACACACAATGGAAATCTGACACATGCTACAACATGGAGAACCCTTAAGACATGTTAAATGAAATAACCCAGATACAAAGGCCAAATATTGTATGATTCCAGTTATATGAGGTTCTTAGAGTAGTCAAATTCATAGAGACAGCAAGTAGAATGATAGTTGTCAGAGACTGGGGAAAGAGGGGATGGGAAATTACGGTTTTGTGTATGAGTTTCAGTTTAGGAAGATAAAAAATCTGGAAGTGGATGGTTGTGATGATTGTGGAATAATATGAATGAACTTAATGCCACCAAATTTTACACTTAAAAATAGTTAAAATGGGCAGAGCTCAAGATGGTGGCATGAGCAGGGTGGAGGAAATCTCCTCCCAAAAACATATATTTTTGAAAATACAACAAATTCAACTATTCCTAAAAGAGAGACAAGAAGATACACTACAACAGCCAGGCTACATCTACATATGTGAGAACTAAGCATCTCACGAAAAGGGTAAGATAGAAAGCCATGACCCCACAGGACCCAAACACCCCACCCCCCCACCCCAGTTCACCTGTTGGAGGAAAAGAATCAGAGTGGGGACAGAGTGGAAGCACACGACTGCTAAATAACCAGCCTTGGTGATCTGCACCAGGAGCACAGACACACATCGTATGGTGTACTGGATATTAGAGAAATGGAAGGGCAGGATCAGAGACAGAGACTGCGAGCGGGTCGCCACAGCCGGCTCCCCTGGCACAAAAGAAAAGTGGGTGCTTTTTAAGTCTTAAAGGGACAAGGGCCCAACAGCTGAATAAAATCATCCCAGCACACTCAGCCCAGCAGGCTGGGAGTCTTCAGCAACTTTGGGCCCCTTGACCCACTGCAGGGTGAAGCAGTCCTGGGGCCCCTCACGGCGATAAGCAGCCTGCCATTTGTTCCCCTTGGCTGGTGATGCAAATGACCAGCTGAGCCACCACAGCTGCAGAGCAGCCGAAGAGCAGCCCCGCCCATTGCAACCACACAGGGTCTCCTCCCAGCATGCAGGCAACCGGATGGGCAGCGGAAGTCAGAGAAATGTCCGGGAGGAGCGAAAGGGCTTGTCTTGGCAGTAGACTGCACCCGGCGTAGCGGCTACGCCCCCGAAGTGCTCCAGGCTAGCCTGAGGGTGGCCCTGCCCATGGCAGCCCAGGGGATTATCCCAGAGACTTCCCAGAGACTGCCTCCCAGTGTGCAGGTAACCGGCACAGCCTGTGGAAGCAACAGCAAGGTCCAGAAGGCGCGAAGGGGCCTGACCGTGCAGAACACACCTGGCGTAGCGGCCATGCCTCTGCAGTGCTCTAGGCTAGCCTGAGGGAAGCCCTGCCCACAGCAAATCAGGGGATTATCCCAGAGACTGCCTCCCAGTGTGCAGGTAACCAGCACAGGCTGCAGAAGCTGTAGCAAGGTCCGGAAGGTGTCAAAGGCCCAACCTTGCAGTAGAAGACACCTGACGTGGCTGCAATCCCCCGCAGTGCTCCAGGATAGCATGAGGGAGGCCCCGCCTATGGGAGCTCAGGGGAGTATCCCAAAGACTGCCTCCTGGTGTGCAGGTAACTGGCACAGGCTTTGGAGAAGGGCAAGGTGAACAACAGGAAGGAAGAGACTTTGTTCTCCCAGCAGACACATGTGCCACCTGCCTGGGACCACTTCTATCGCGATGAAAAGACAGAACAATCTTGTCCACTCAAAAATCACTCAAACAACTCCAGAGAGAGGGCCTGGTGGGATATATTTAAACAATCTTCCTGAAAAACAATTCAAAATAAAAGTCATGATTATGCTGATGGACATACAGAGAAATATGCAAGAGCTAAGGGATGAAGTCAGGAGGGAAATTACAGAAACGAAACAATCAATTGACAGGCTTAAGAGCAGACTGGGTGAGGTGCAAGAGACTGTTAATGGAATAGAAATCACAGAACAGGAGTACAGAGAAGCTGAGGCAGAGAGAGATAAAAGGATTTCTAGGAATGAAAGAAAAATTAAGAGAACTGTGTGACCAATCCAAATGGAACAATATTCGCATTATAGGGGTACCAGAGGAAGAAGAGAGAGAAAAAGGGATAGAAAGTGTCTCTGAGGAAATAATTGCTGAAAACTTCCCCAAGCTGGTGAAGGAAATAGTCTCTCAGACCATGGAAACCCACAGATCTCCCAACACAAGGGAACCAAGGAGGACAACACCAAGACATATAACAATTAAAATGGCAAAGATCAAAGACAAGGACAGAGTATTACAGACAGCTAGAGAGAGAAAAAAGATCATCTACAAAGGAAAACCAAACAGGCTATCATCAGACTTCTCAACAGTAACCTTACGGCCAGAAGAGAATGATATATCTAATGCATGATATATTTACTGAAATGAAAGAGAAAGACCTTGAACCAAGTATACTGTATCCAGCACGACTATCATTTAAGTTCAAGGGAGGGATTAAACAATTCCCAGACAAGCAAAAGTTGAGGGAATTGGCCTCCCAAAAACCACCTCCAAAGGACACTTTAAAGGGACTGCTCTAGATGGAAGTATTCCTAAGGCTAAATAGATGTAACAAGAGAAAAAATCAAGCAAAGAAAGCAGACCATCCAAATACCAAGTAAAGGCAAAAAATAAAATTAACAATCCACCAAAACAGTCAAAGGAAACAAAAACAGTACAGAATAAATCATCTAACATATAAAGAATGGAGGAGAAAGAATAAGAATGGAGAGAAATAAAGAATCATCAGACTGTGTTTATAATAGCTTAATAAGAGAGTTAAGTTAGAAAGTTAGATAGTAAAGAAGCCACCCTTGAACATTTGGTAACCACAAATCCAAAGCCTGCAATGGCAACAAGTACATATCTATTGATAATCACCCTAAATGTAAATGGACTG
Organism: Smutsia gigantea; assembly: GCA_032199065.1. Taxonomy (NCBI): domain Eukaryota; kingdom Metazoa; phylum Chordata; class Mammalia; order Pholidota; family Manidae; genus Smutsia; species Smutsia gigantea. The sequence goes on along the minus strand of JAVSCE010005591.1, from coordinate 35,757 downwards.
AATGCAAGAATCAAAAGACACAGAGTAATAGAATGGATAAAAAAGCAAGAACCATCCATATGCTGCTTACAAGAAGCTCACCTCAAACACAAAGATATACACAGACTAAAAGTAAAGGGATGGAAAAAGATATTCCATGTAAACAACAGGCAGAAAAAAGCAGGTGTTGCAGTACTGGTATCAGAAAAAGTAGACTTCAAAACAAAGAAAGTAGCAAGAGATAAAGAAGGACATTACATAATGATAAAGGAGTCAGTCCAACAAGAGGATATAACCATTATAAATATATATGCACTCAACACCAGATCACCTACATATGTGAAACAAATGAACAGAATTAAAGGAGAAAAAAGAAAGCAATGCATTCAGTTTAGGAGACTTCAACACACCACTCACTCCAAAGGACAGATCAACCAGACAGAAAATAAGTAAAGACACAGAGGCACTGAACAACACACTACAACAGATGGACCTAACAGACATCTACAGAACTCTACACCCAAAAGCAGTAGGATACACATTCTTCTCAATGCATGTGGAACATTTTCCAGAATAGACCACATACTAGGCCACAAAAAGAACCTCACTAAAGTAAAAAACACTGAAATTCCACGAACCAACTTCTCAGATCACAAAGGTATAAAACTAGAAATAAATTTTAGAAACAAAAAGGCTCACAAATACATGAAGACGTAACAACATTCTCTTAATTAATCAATGGGTTAATGACCAAATCAAAAAAGAAATCAAAGAATATATGGAGACTAATCACAACAACAACACAAAGCCACAACTTCTGTGGGATGCAGCAAAGGCAGTTCTAAGAGTAAAGTATACGGCAATGCAGCCATATTTAAAGAAGGAAGAACATTCCCAAATGAATAGTCTAAAGACACAATTACTGAACTTGGAAGAAGAACAAATGACACCCAAAGTCACCAGAAGGAGGGACATAATAGAGATCAGAGAAGAATTAATAAAATTGAGAAGAATAAAACAATAAAAAAATCAATGAAACCAAGAGCTGGTTCTTTGAAAAAATAAACAAAATAGACAAACCTCTAGCCAGACTCATTAAGAGAAAAAGAGAATCTACACACATAAACACAATCAGAAATGAGAAAGGAAAAATGACGACGGACCCCACAGAAATACAAAGAATTACAAGGAATATTATGAGAATCTACATACTAACAAGCTGGAAAAGCTGGAAGAAATGGACAACATCTTAGAAAAATACAACCTTCCAAAACTGACGAAAGAAGAAACAAAAACACAGACTAATCACCAGCAACGAAATTGAAGCGGTAACCAAAAAACTACCCAAGAACAAAACCCCTGGACCTGATGGATTCACCTCTGAATTCTACCAGACATATAGAGAAGAAATAACACCCATTCTCCTTAAAGTTTTCCAAAAAATAGAAGAAGAGGGAATACTTCCAAACTCATTCTCTGAAGCCAGCATCACTCTAATACCAAAACCTGGAAAAGACCTCACCAAAAAAGAAAATTACAGACCAATATCCCTGATGAACGTAGATGCAAAAATACTCAACAAAATTAGCAAACCGAATTCAAAAATACATCAAGAGGTACACCATGATCAAGTGGGATTCATCCCAGGAATGCAAGGATGGTACAACATAAAAAAATCCATAAACATCATCCACCACATAAACAAAAAGAAGAAAAAAAACCACATGATCATCTCCATAGATGCTGAAAAAGCATTTGACAAAATTTAACATCTATTCATGACAAAAACTCTTAACAAAATGAGTATAGGGAGAAAGTACCTCAACATCATAAAGGCCATATATGACAAACCCACAGCTAACATCATACTTAACGGCGAGAAGCTGAAAGCTTTTCATCTAAGATGGGGAACAAGACAGGGATGCCCACTCTCTCCACTGTTATTCAACATAGTACTGGAGTTCCTAGCCACAGCAATCAGACAAAACAAAGACATACAAAGCATCCAGACTGGTAAAGAAGAAGTCAAATTGTCACTATTTGCAGATGACATGATATTGTACATAAAAAACCCTAAAGACTCCACTCCAAAACTACTAGAATTAATATCTGAATTCAGCAAAGTTGCAGGATACAAAATTAACACACAGAAATCTGTTGCTTTCCTATACACTAACGATGAACTAACAGAAAGAGAAATCAGAAAAACAATTCCATTCACAATTGCATCAAAAATAATAAAATACCTAGGAATAAACCTAACGAAGGAAGTGAAAGACCTGTACCCTGAAAACTACAAGACATTTCTAAGAGAAATTAAAGAGAACACTAACAAATGGAAATGCATCCCATGCTCTTGGCTAGGAGGAATAAATATTGTCAAAATGGCTATAGTACCCAAAGCAATCTACAGATTCAACGCAATCTCTATCAAAATACAAACAGCTTTCTTCAATGAACTCGAACAAATAATTCTAAAATTCATATGGCACCACAAAAGACCCCGAATACCCAAAGCAATCCTGAGAAGGAGGAATAAAACAGGGGGAATTACACTCCCTGACGTCAAGCTCTACTACAAAGCCACAGTAATCAAGACAATTTGGTATTGGCACAAAAACAGACCCACAGATCAGTGGAACAGAATAGGAAATCCAAACATAAACCCAAACACATACAGTCAATTAATATTGGATAAGGGAGCCTTGAATATACATTGGGGAGATGACGGCCTCTTCAACAGCTGGTGTTGGAAAAACTGGACAGCTACATGTAAGAGAATGAAACTGGACTACTGTCTAACCCCATACACAAAGGTAAACTCAAGGTGGATCAAAGACCTGAATGTAAGTCATGAAACTATAAAACTCCTGGAAAAAAATATAGGCAAAATGCTCTTGGATATAAACATGAGCGACTTCTTCATGAACACATCTCCCCGAGCAAGGGAACCAAAAGCAAAAATGAACAAGTGGGACTATATCAAGCTGAAAAGCTTCTGTACAGCAAAGGACACCATCAGTAGAACAAAAAGACTTCCTAGAGTATGGGAGAACACATTCATAAGTGACGTATCCGATAAGGGGTTTACATCTAAAATATATAAAGAACTCACGCACCTCAACAAACAAAAAGCAAATAATCCAATTAATAAATGGGTAGAGGAGCTGAACAGACACTTCTCCAAAGAAGAAATTCAGATGGCCAATAGACACATGAAAAGATGCTCCACATCACTAATCATCGGAGAAATGCAGATTAAAACCACAGTGAGATACCACCTCACACCAGTGAGGATGGCCAACATCCAAAACACAAACAACAACAAATGTTGGCGATGATGTGGAGAAAAGGGAACCCTCTTACACTGCTGGTGGGACTGCAAATTAGTTCAAAACAGTATGGAGGTTCCTCAAAAAACTCAAAATAAAAATATCATCTGACCCAGGAATTCCACTCCTAGGAATTTACTCTAAGAATGCAGCAGCCCAGTTTGAAAAAGACAGATGCACCCCTATGTTTATCACAGCACTATTTTACACTAGCCAAGAAATGGAAGCAACCTAAGTGTCCATCAGTAGATGAATGGATAAAGAAGATGTGGTACATATACACAATGGAATATTATTCAGCCATAAGAAGAAAAAAAATCCTTCCATTTGCAACAACATGGATGGAACTAGAGGGTATTATGCTTAGTGAAATAAGCCAGGTGGAGAAGACAAGTACCAAATGATTTCACTCATATGTGGAGTATAAGAACTAAGGAAAAAAAAAAAACTGAAGGAACAAAACAGCAGGAGACTCACAGAACCCAAGAACGGAATAAGAGTTACCAAAGGGAAAGGGACTGAGGAGGATGGGTGGGAAGGGAAGAGCAAGGGGGAAGAAGGGACATTACGATTAGCAGACGTAATGTTGGGGGGGCACGGGGAGGGCTGTACAACCCAGAGACGACAGGTAGTGACTCTATGGCATCTCACTACGCTGATGGACAGTGACTGTAATGGGGTTGGGGGGGGGGAACCTGATGAAGGGGGTTGTGTAATCACCATAATATTACTCATTTAATTGTAGATCAATGATATCAAAATAAACTTATTAAAAAAAAAAGAAAAGCTCTTAACAAAATGAGTATAGGGAGCAAGTACCTCAACATCATAAAGGCCATATATGACAAACCCACAGCCAACATCATACTTAACAGTGAGAAGCTGAAACCTTTTCACCTAAGATCAGGAACATGACAGAGATGCCCACTCACCCCTCTTTTATTCAACATAGTCCTGGAGGTCCTAGACCTGGCAATCAGACAAAACAAACAAATACAAGGCATCCAGATTGGTAAAGAAGAAGTCAAATCGTCACTATTTGGATCTTGACTCTCCCGCCTGGGTATGTAGAGACTCTGGCTTATATGTATCTAAATCATTTTGTGCACAAGAATCTATAGCATGTGTCAGACTGTGAGGTGTATGAGAGGACCACTGATGTAAACGGTTCTCAGTAGATGCTGCAGTGATGTTGTTATCAGCTGGTGAATCAGCTGATACAGGCTGCAGAACCAGGAGCAAGGTCCAAAGGCGCAAAAGGCCGAACCTTGTAGTAGAAGACACCCAACGTGGCTGCAACCCCCCACAGTGCTCTAGGCTAGCATGAGGGAGGGCCCAACTACGGTAGCTCAGGGGAGTATACCACAGACTACCTCCCACTGTGCAGGCAACCGGCACAGGCTGCGGAGAAGGGCAAGGTGAACAACAAAAAGGAACAGACTTTGTTCTCCCCGCAGACACATGTGCCACCTGCCTGCGACTACTTCTATCACCATGAAAAGACATAGTAATATGGTCCAGACTAAGATCAGCCACACAACCCCTGAGACGGACCGTCATGGGAAGGATATGCACAATCTTCCTTAAAAAGAATACAGAATAAAAGTCATAACCATACTGATAGAGCTACAGAGAAATATGCAAGCGCTAAGGGAGGAAGGGAGGAAACTGAAGAAAGACAATGAAGAAATGAGACAAGCCATTGCCGGGCTTAGTAGCAGACTGGATGAGATGCAAGAGACTGTTAATGGAATAGAAATCAGAGAACAGGAATACAGAGAAGCTGAGGCACAGAGAGATAAAAGGATCTCTAGGAATGAAAGAGAACTGTGTGACCAATCTATATGGAACAATATTCGCATTATAGGAGTATCAGAAGAAAAACAGAGAGAAAAAGGGATAGAAAGTGTCTTTGAAGAAATAATTTGCTGCAAACTTCCCCAAGCTGGGGAAGGAAATAGTCTCTCACAACATGGAAGCCCACAGATCTCCCAACACAAGGGACCCAAGGAAGACAACACCAAGACACATAACAATTAAAATGGCAAAGATCAAAGATAAGGACAGAGTATTAAAGGCAGCTAGAGAGCAAAAAAATATCACCTACAAAGGAAAACCCATCAGACTATCATCAGACTTCTCAACAGAAACCTTACAGACCAGAAGAGAGTGGCATGATATATTTAACATAATGAAACACAAGGGCCTTGAACCAAGAATATAGTATCCAGCATGACTATCATTTAAATTTGATGGAGGGATTAAACAATTCCCAGACAAGCGACAGCTGAGGGAGTTTGCCTCCCATAAACCACCTCTACAGGACATCTTAAATGGGACTGCTCTTGATGGAAGCACTCCTAAGGCTAAAATGATGTCATCAGAGAAAATAAAATCATAGCAATGAAAGCAGACCATCCAAATACTAACTAAAGGCAAAGAATAAAACACCTAGTACATAAAGAATGGAGGAGGAAGAATAAGAAGGGAGAGAAATAAAGAAACATCAGACTGTGTTTACAATAACTAAACAAGAAAGTTAAGTTAGACAGCTAGATAGTAAAGAGGCTACCGTTGAAACTTTGGTAACCAAAAATCTAAAGCTAGCAATGGCAAAACATACATATCTATCGATAATTACCCTAAATTTAAATGGACTGAATGCACCAATCAAAAGACAAAAGTAACAGAATGGATGAAAAAGCAAGACCCATCTATATGCTGCTTACAAAAGACTCACCTCAAACCCAAAGATATACACAGACTAAAGGTGAAGGGATGGATAAAGATATTTCATGCAAACAACAAGGAGAAAAAAGCAGGTGTGGCACTACTTGTATCAGGCAAAATAGACTTCAAAACTAAGAAAGTAGCAAGAGATAAAGAAGGACTTTACATAATGATAAAGGAGTCAGTCCAACAAGAGGATATAACCATTATAAATATATATGCACCCAACACAGGATCCCCTACATATGTGAAACAAATACTAACAGAATTAAAGGACGAAATAGAATGCAATGCATTCATTTTAGGTTACTTCAACACAACACTCACTCCAAAGGACAGATCAACCAGAAAGAAAATAAGTAAAGACACAGAGGCACTAAACAACACACTAGAACAGATGGACCTAACAGACATCTATAGAACTGTACACCCAATAGCAGGAGGATACACATTCTTCCCAAGTGCACATGGAACATTTTCCAGAATAGACCACATACTAGGCCACAAAAAGAACCTCAGTGAATTCAAAAATGTTGAAATTGTCCGAACCAACTTCTCAGACCACAAAGGTGTAAAACTAGAAATAAATTGTACAAAGAACACAAAAAGGCTCACAAATACATGGAGGCTTATTAACATGTTCCTAAATAATCAATGGATAAATGACCAAATATAAACAGAGAACAAACAATATATGGAGAAAAATGACAATCCGAACACAAAGCCGCAACTTCAGTGGCATGCAGCAAAGGCAGTTCTAAGAGGAAAGTATATTGCAATCCAGCCATATTTAAAGAAGGAAGAACATTCCCAAATGAATAGTCTAAAGACACAATTACAGAAATTGGAAAAAGAAGAACAAATGAGGCCCAAAGTCACCAGAAGGAGGGACATAATAAAGATAAGAGAAGAAATAAATAAAATTGAGAAGAATAAAACAATACAAAAAATCAATAAACCAAGAGCTGGTTCTTTGAAAAAATAAACAAAATAGATAAACCCCTAGCCAGACTCATTAAGAGAAAAAGAGAATCTACACACATAAACACAATCAGAAATGAGAAAGGAAAAATCACGACGGACCCCACAGAAATACAAAGAATCATAAGAGAATATTATGAGAATCTATATGCTAACAAGCTGGAAAACATAGAAGAAATGGACAACTTCTTAGAAAAATACAACCTTCCAAGACTGACCAAGCAAGAAACAGAAAAACTAAACAGACCAATCACCAGCAATGAAATTGAAGCGGTAATCAAAAAACTACCCAAGAACAAAAACCCCGACCAGATGGATTCACCTCTGAATTCTACCAGACATATAGAGAAGAAATAACACCCATTCTCCTTAAAGTTTTCCAAAAAATAGAAGAAGAGGGAATACTTCCAAACTCATTCTCTGAAGCCAGCATCACTCTAATACCAAAACCTGGCAAAGACCTCACCAAAAAAAATACAGACCAATATCCCTGATGAACATAGATGCAAAAATACTCAACAAAATATTAGCAAACCGAATTCAAAAATACATCAAGAGGATCATACACCATAATGAAGTGGGATTCATCCCAGGGATGCAAGGATGGGACAACATTCGAAAATCCATCAACATCATGCACCACATCAACAAAAAGAGGAATGAAAACCACATGATCATCTCCATAGATGCTGAAAAAGCATTTGACAAAATTTAACATCCATTCATGATGAAAACTCTCAACAAAATGGGTATAGACGGCAAGTACCTCAACATCATAAAGGCCATATATGACAAACCCACAGCTAATATCATACTTAATGGCGAGAAGCTGAAAGCTTTTCATCTAAGATCGGGAACAAGACAGGGATGCCTACTCTCTCCACTGTTATTCAACATAGTACTGGAGGTCCTTGCCATGGCAATCAGAGAAACAAAGAAATACAAGGCATCCGGACTGGTAAAGAAGTCAAATTGTCACTATTTGCAGATGACATGATATTGTACATAAAAAACCCTAAAGACTCCACTCCAAAACTACTAGAATTAATATCTGAATTCAGCAAAGTTGCAGGATACAAAATTAACACACAGAAATCTGTTGCTTTCCTATACACTAACGATGAGTTATCAGAAAGAGAATTCAGGGAAACAATTCCATTCACAATTGCATCAAAAGTATAAAATACGTACGAATAAACCTAATGAAGGAAGTGAAAGACCAATACCCTGAAAACTATAAGACACTCCTAAGAGAAATTAAAGAGGACACTAACAAATGGAAATGCATCCCATGCTCTTGGCTAGGAGGAATAAATATTGTCAAAATGGCTATACTACCTAAAGCAATCTACAGATTCAATGCAATCCCTATCAAACTACCAACAGCTTTCTTCAATGAACTTGAACAAATAATTCTAAAATTCATATGGAACCACAAAAGACCCCGAATACCCAAAGCAATCCTGAGAAGGAGGAATAAAACAGGGGGAATTACGCTCCCTGACTTCAAGCTCTACTACAAGGCCACAGTAATCAAGACAATTTGGTACTGGCACAAAAACTGACCCACAGACAAGTGGAACAGAATAAAAAATCCAAACATAAACCCAAAATATACGGTCAAATCATATATGTTAAAGGAGCCCTGAATATACAATGTGGAGAAGACAGCCTCTTCAGCAGCTGGTGTTGGAAAAACTGGACAGCGACATGTAAGAGAATGAAACTGGACTACTGTCTAACCCACCCATACACAAAAGTAATCTCAAAATGGATCAAAGACCTGAATGTAAGTCATGAAATCATAAAACTCTTAGAAAAAAACATAGGTAAAAATCTCTTGGACATAAACATGAGTGACTTCTACATGAACATATCTCCCCGGGCAAGGGAAACAAAAGCAAAAATGAACAAGTGGGACTATATCAAGCTGAAAACCTTCTGTACAGCAAAGGACACCATCAGTAGAACAAAAAGACATCCTACAGTATGGGAGAATATATTCATAAATGACATATCCGATAAGGGGTTGACATCCAAAATATATAAAGAGCTCACGCACCTGAACAAACAAAAAGCAAATAATTCGATTAAAAAATGGGCAGGGGATCTGAACAGATAATTCTCCAATGAAGAAATTCAGATGGCCAACAGTCACATGAAAAGATGCTCCACATCACTAATCATCAGAGAAATGCAAATTAAAACCACAATGAGCTATCACTGCACACCAGTAAGGATGGCCACCATCCAAAACACAAACAACAACAAATGTTGACAAGGATATGGAGAAAAGGGAACCCTCCTACACTGCTGGTGGGAATCCAAATTAGTTCAACCATTGTGGAAAGCAATATGGAGGTTCCTCAAAAAACTCAATATAGAGATACCATTTGACCCAGGAATTCCACTCCTACAAATTTACCCTAAGAATGCAGCAGCCCAGTTTGGAAAGACATATGCACCCCTATGTTTATTGCAGCACTATTTGCAATAGCCAAGGAATGGAAGCAACCTAAGTATCCATCAGTAGATGAATGGATAAAGAAGATGTGATACATATACACAGTGGAATATTATTCAGCCATAAGAAGAAAACAAATCTTACCATTTGCAACAACATGGATGGAGCTAGAGGGTATTATGCTCAGTGAAATAAGCCAGGTGGAAAAAGACAAGTATCAAATGATTTCACTCATATGTGGAGTATAAGAACAAAGAAAAAACTGAAGGAACAAAACAGCAGGAGACTCACAGAACCCAAGAATGGACTAACTGTTATCAAAAGTAAATGGACTGGAGAAGATGGGTGGGAAGGGAGGGACAAAGGGGAAAAAGAGGCACTACGATTAGCAGACATAATGTGGGTGCGGGCACGGGGAGGGCTGTACAACTTAGAGAAGACAAGAAGTGATTCTATAGCATCTCACTACGGTGATGGACAGTGACTCTAATGGGGTGTGTGGGGGGGACTTGATGATGTGGTAGTCTAGTAACCTTGATGTTGCACATGTAATTGTAGATTAATGATACCAAAAGAAAAAAAAAGAAAAAAATATTAAAAATGTTATGTGTACCACATAAACACACAAAAGACATTTAAAAAATCCAGGTCTTTTGGGGAGGGTTGATCACTTAATGTATAGAATTACATACTTTGCAAATTCGATCTGTTACAGAACTCCCTAGAACCTGTCTTGTCAAGTGTACAAAATACTTTGAGGTTTGTGTTTTTCTTTTCTTCACCTATCTATATACAACTTGGTATAGCTACAACACGTACACATGGTTTAAAAACTGCCAATGTTCCTCTGCCCTGTTTATTTTACAAGAATGTTTAAGGGCCCCTGACTTACAAAATCAACTCTTTAGTTTATGATTTCTATGTACACATTTGATTTCTATGTGTAGCACCTGCCAGCTGCTCAAGTAAATGAACTCTCCATAATTTCTACATTGCTATGGTTACTAAAACAAAAAAACCTGTAAAAACAAAGGGAACCATAATCATATCGAGGTGTTTTTAAACTTCTTTTAATGTAAATTTTTATTGCCACTTAACATGAAATATTAACACAACTTTCAGGAAACAAAATACAGAGATGTATTATAAACCATTACAAGGACAACTATCAAACTACTAATAGACTGTGTGTGTGTGTGTGTTGGGGTGTCAGAAAATTTCTAGGAGTGTTTAACTGACTTTATAGTTAGTGAGGTAGGTTGTTTGAGAAAATTATGTAAGGTATTGATCTGACTTAAGAACATCTTACCACACTAAAAAATGTCTCATGATAAAAAATTATAGAATATCAACTTCTGAAAGGAAAGGATCACATGAAATGGGTAGGATTTCTCTGGGAAATTGAAAGTTCATGAACTTGACTATTTATATAAAACTATCAACCCACTTCTGAGTTACATGCTTTTGTAACATTTTCAGCTAAACAATGCAATTATGCAAGGTTACCTTATAGTGCATAGTACATGAGCCCAAAATGTAGCACATTACTATTAGAAGGAATAAGTACTAAGGAATGAAAAATGTGCCTGAATCCCTTTATTTATTTACCTACCAAACAGAGGCATTTTCAAACCAAAAAAAAATAGAAAAGAGTAATATATCATAAAATACCAAAAGCTTTAGATATTGTTAGGCCTCTTGGCTCATTCTAGACAACAAGCAAGATTTGAGGGTGGCACAAAAACATCAATTTTAGATCAAAGAATAAGTAGCTCCACGTACTTTGTAATTCACCCATTTCACAACTATTTGTTATGATGTTTACTGCATGTAATACTCAGGGCTACCATTTTGGAGAAACAGGAAGCTCAGACCTATCACCTATTAGCTGTTTAATCATAAAATTTAGAAGTAAAGTTATTTAATAGTTCTACATGTGTATTTCTGATCTACATGGATATAACCCTCCTTTACACATTAGGAGGATTACATGATATACAGATGGCAAGAACCCAGCACAGTCATCTAGAGAGTGTTCAACAAATATTCACAGAATTGAACAAAGACAAAAACAAGAATCCTGACCTTAAGGAGCTTACAATCTATTAAAGGAGACAAGAAATAAACATAATTTTAGTGCTAAGTAAAAAGTAATATGCTTATTAATACAGGTGAACTATTCCAAGAATTTGATTAAAGGAGCAGCTATTTTACTAGGTGAAAAAGCAAGCAGTTGATGTGAGCCTAAAATCATGGGGCCAATTTGGTCATGCAGGGGTTAGCAGAAGAAAGAAACAAAATGAAAGCCATAAAAGTGAGAAAATCTTTTTTTTCCCTTTTAAAGTATAACCAAGGAAAACATAGAAAACCAAAGAAAGAGTAAGTAGTTCCATTTGAATAGACCAAAATCTATGTGAAATAATTTAGAAAGTTGAAATGGTAAACTGGAACTGGGTAAACTGTCCCAAATTCAGCACTGAAATAAAAGCAGGGTGTGCTGTGTTCATCTTGCAGAAGTATATAAAATAAATTAGAATATGGGGAAAGGATATGTGGAGAGGCCAGTTAAAAGGCTACTGTAGCAGTCCAAGCAATAGATACTAGACTTAAACTATAATAATAAAGTCGTGATCATTTAAAAACAAAATGAAAAAAAAAGACTAACTATAGGAATGGCGATGGAACTAGAGAGCAAGGGATTGATACAAGATTTTACTGCAGTGGAACAACAGAATTCGTTGCTGGAAGCAAAACAGATGAATAATCACTAGAAAACCTAGATGACTACAAGGATGAAAATAATTGTTAATGTAAACTGGGTATACATCAACTAATGTGATTAGGAAGATAAATGCAACATGAACCTCTTCATTATAGTGAAATTCTAATCTGCTTTCACTAGTATGCATGTGTATATATAGATGAGACAAATATACATAATTATATTCAGACATATACACAAACACTTTTGTTTTTTGTAGAAAGAATGATACACAGATACATTACACACATTTTTATAACTGGTAGTTTGGCAGTTTAAAAAAGTAATGAATAACTTTTGAAGCACATAATAAAATATAACAAATACTGAAAAATGACATGTGCTTTAGAGGAACAATATGCTTAAACAAAGGCAGATAGCTTCTGTAAAGATCACTGTGTTTCATCCTATTCAACTCTGGCAGAAAAGACTAATTTTACTGTTCATTATGGGAAGGTCTCCTTAATGCAATAAAAAGAGTACAGTATTTTAAAAGTTCAAGCCATTCCTCCTGGTTTATACTTACTCTTTGTAACTCCCATTTCTCAATAAGGTGTTCCACTTCACCGCCAAGAACTGTGGTGTTAGTGTCATTCAAGAGCAAGAATCCATTTTTTATGTCTACAATGCCTGAGAGCTTAACTTTAGTTCCCGGTGGTGTGTTCAGGCTAAAGCAAAGCAAAAATAAAATAAAATAAAACAAAATAAAAAGAGTTCAAACACAATGAAACTCCTCACCAACAGTTTTGAACACGGTCAAGTTCTTCATAATGCACTAACAGGAAAACTATTTTTCATGAGATGGTCTATGGTTTAAATAAAGGAAGTCAGAAGACCAAGTACAAGACTGTCATTTTCTACATGCTGACAAAGAAATGAACTTCAGTTTCAAAAATTTTTTAAAAAGTGGATAATAAAAATCACACCTCACAAATTTGTAGTAAAGATAATTACAGTAAGACATGAAAGCACTTTTCCAACTCTGCCATGCTGTTCAAATCTAAGATTCGCTATTTTTTCCTCTGAGCTTTGACTATGCAATGCAAAGATACAGTCTGTATAAAATTATTTTCAATACAGAAAAATATATCTGACCAGTAACAATTACAGAAACTTTACATCTATGTGAGTTACTATAATCCACAGAAAATAATGTTCTTTTTTGTTAACCATCCAATTAACGATCAATTTTTCACTCATCTGCTGTCAGGACACTGTGTCTTTCTTTGCATGTGTTAATCCCCCTCTCATCTGTCTCAAAATGCCTACTTATATTTTAAGTCCCAGCCTTGGCTCCCCCAAGTAGAGATAATTTTCTGGATTCCTAATCTTTTCAGTTGATATATTTATTATAACTTGTATGCCTATGTGCCTACTTCATTAGCATATGAGCTACTTAGGGACAAAATCTAACTCTTTTTATCTTTGTATCTCCAGCCCTGAATAAAGGGGCTAGAGCACAGTGGATGCTAAATGCTTGTTAAATGCTTGTTCAGGAAAGAAGTATGGTCTATGATGTTACATTAAATGAAAAAGCTCAAAGGACCCAGAGCAGCAAACATGAATATACAAAATGCCTAAGAGGGAGGGAGGGGACTTTGCCAATGTCCAGTGAAAATTCCCACCTCAGAAAATAGAGCTCAAGCTGACCTAATTGGGACACTGAGGCAAAAAAAGACACTTTCCCTTCCTTTTCATTGCTTTTTTTCATTCCAACAGGCATGAATCTAAAAGCCTCTCATAGAAACACAAGGAGAACAATGGAATTGGGCTTCTATCTCACACTACTCACAAAAATTAACTCAGAATGGATCAAAGACTTAAACATTTAGACCTGATACCATAAACCTCTTAGAAGAAAATATAGGGGACAAGCTCTTAGATACTGGTCTTAGCAATAGTCTTGGACATGAGCCAAAAGCATAAGAACAAAGTAAAATTCAACAAATGGGACTATATCAAACTCAAAAGTTGTACAGCAAAAGAAACAATGAATAAAATGAAAAGATAATCTACATAATTGGAGGAAAATTTGACAAATCATTTATCAGAGAAGGGGTTGAGATCCAAAATATATAAAGAACTTAGTCAACTTATTAACAACAACAAAAACAACCAATTAAAAAATGGGCAGAAATTAAAATAGACATTTTTCCAAAGAGGACATCAAAATGGCCAATAGGCATGTGAAGAGATGCTCAACATCACTAATCATCAGGGAAATGCAAATTAAAACCACAATGAGGTATCACCTCACACCTGTTAGAATGGCCATCATCAAGACATGACAACAGGTACTGCCAAGGATGTAGTGAAATAGGAATAAATTGTTGGTAGGAATCTAAATTGGAAAAACCATTATTGAAAACAATATGGAGGTTCCTCAAAAAATTTTAAATAGATCTACCACGTGATCCAGCAATTCCACTTCTGAGCATATATCCAAAGGCAATGAAAACAGGACTTGGACAAGATATATGCATTCCCATGTTTACTGCAGCATTATTCACAATAGTCAAGATATGGAATCTTGGCTGAAATGCTCATCAATGGATGAATGGATAAAAAAGATGTGGTACATATACATGATGAAATATTATTCAGCCATAGGAAAGGAGGACACCCAGTCATTTGTGATAACATGGATAGACCTTGACCACATAATGCTATGATAAGTCAGAGAAATACAGGTTCTGCATGATATTACACATATATAGACCCATTAAACCTGTAAAAAAACAGTAAAATAGTGGTTATCAGGGGATAAGGGTAAAGAATACATCTGATGGTGTTTAAGGGTACAAATTTAGTAAGTAAGCTATAGAGATTTAATAATGTACACTATAATGAATATAGACAATAATATTGTACTGTAATTATATAAAGTGATAAGCAATTATGTTACAATACATAAATGTATCAAAGTAACACTATGTATATCTTAAACTTACACAATGTTACACATCAAATTTATTCAATACAAAGGAAATTAAAAAACAAAAAACTCATAAAAATAGCCAGAAGAAGGATTTGGAAAACTGTTCCTTAAAGAGTTTCTCCTCCTCTTAGAAAGTTGGGGTGGCACACAAACATCTCTAGCTTCAATCATTTCCTAAGAAAACTCTGTCTACAAAACTTTTCTAAAACACTAAATAGTGTGATGGACACAGCTGTTAAGGAAGGAATCATGCATACTCATAAAAATTTTTCTGGGCAATTCTTGGATGACCTTAAACTTACAAAATTGAAAAGACTAATTTTCATGCAAGAACACCTTAAATTTAGTTTTTATGATTAACATCATAGCAAGGATTAACTAACTCCATTCTTAACTATTTTTCTATACAGTTAAAGTAGAAACAGAAACTCCATTTCTTCTGAAAAATTTTAAGATGCACTCAGGAGTCCATTCCTTCTTTTCAAAATTCGTAAATTCCATTTCACACAGAACCGTCAAACATTCTGTAACAAATACACAAAATAAAGTGTCAATTACCTTATTTTTGACATATGACTATATTCTACTGCTGTGCAACTTATGTGACCATCAGTCATTTGCAAACGCAGCATTCTTGGTGCAGCCTGAGATTCTTCATTATCCTTTGGTGCAGAAACATTGCGGATTTTTTGAATTTGCAAAACACATGGACCTTCAAGCTGTCAAAACATAAAGGAATAAATATCACCTTCTAGCCACGGCTTTGTTTTCATTTACAGTATTTCTTTTTTCCTTAATTGAATTTAAATTACATACATAGGGGGTTTTTTTTGGTATTTAAAGATAAAACTTTAAAAGGGTCTCCTGAGGAGCTTTTCCCCCCATAATTCTCAATTCATTTTCAGAAAGTAACAAGAAAACTCTAGGAAAACAAAGTTATACTACTGAATTAAAGGTGTACTAAAAGATGTTTTTTGAGTCTTATGTGCACTTAATTGTTTATATACAACTCCACCTCCTCCGTATACATTAAGGGACATTCTGGAATTAAATAACTTGGTAACTTTTAAAGGGATATCAACTTTACAGCAGCAGTTAAAAGGAGTGCTTTCAGTTCAAAAACATCAAGTTTTAAGTACACCCTCTTCTGGTAAAAATGAAGAATACAGTACTCCAAAATTTAAAC
This sequence comes from Smutsia gigantea, assembly GCA_032199065.1. Lineage (NCBI taxonomy): Eukaryota > Metazoa > Chordata > Mammalia > Pholidota > Manidae > Smutsia > Smutsia gigantea. The sequence goes on along the minus strand of JAVSCE010005591.1, from coordinate 19,386 downwards.
TATTATGTGAGTGCACTTATTTTCACATTACCTTTTTAAATGAATTAAAATCTAATGCTATACTATATGCATTCATAGTAAGAACAAGAAATGTTCTTTCATTTCAACAGCCACATTTCAATCAGAGCGAAAATAAAATGCAAGAACTAGCTATTAAGTTAAAAGCTTTATGTAATAAAATGCTTATGGCATAATTGGGAAATGATAATAAAGCCTGCTTACATGTCTGAAAAATAAATTTAACACAAAGTGATACTTTCCACATTATAAAATATTATACCTTTAAGTAGTATTGTACCTACACAGAAAAAAAGCTACTTTTTTGTTATAGTCTTTTAAAAGTGAAACTTTTCTGTGCACATTAATTTATATTTTCAACAAAGAACAATGTGAAATGACTGACATTTACACTTAATTTCTTGAGTAAGCATGTCCTCAAGTTAACAAATTTCTACTCTATATTTATCAGTATTCTGCCTGCAGAGGAATAATTTTGTTATAAATGTATACCCAGAGAATATAATCGGAGAAGAGGCTAAAATTTCATCTAATTTTCAGTTATGAAAAAAACTCCAAGTTGAAACAAGTTTAAAACTTTTAACAGATACAGATAAGCTACTAATTCAGGGTAAATTTTTTTCTTTTGCTTGTTTTAATGTCATTACAATACAGATATGTAAATTAAATCATAGGCAATTATGGTTATTCTAATTATTCTCTTTATTTTACTCTCCCAATATCTTTAGCCTAGACATTGACAAATATCTCGCCTGTGCTGTTTAATACAGTCTACCAACCACATGTGACTATTTAAATTTAAATCAATTAAAATTAAACGGGATAAAAATTCCATTTTTCAGTTGCACTAGCCACATTTGAAATGTTCTACATCAGGACAATACATACACAGACTGTCTCCATCACTGCAAGAAGCTCTGTCAGGCAATCAGTGATAATAGAGATTTATGTGTTCCAAAGTGAGACAAACCTCCTAGGAAGTGCTCGTCCATTGAAGTGTGGAAAGAAAACACTTGTTTCTATTTAATTCTTAGTAAGAAAGAAATTAAACTTTAATACTTCATATGTAGAGAGCAACAAGGGTACCCTCATTGGGTCCGTATGACATACAGATCATAAAGCATTTTTACAGAATTTGGGGAGTTCTACATACCATGAGTGTTGACATGGCTCCTTATTTGTATGCAGTAAAATGGATATATAGACTATATTATCTAATTTTAACCATTAATGCTCACAAAATGAACAAATAGCTTTAAAAGATTCTACCAATGAAACACAAATTGAAGATACTGCCAACAACACAAATACAGGATGGCAACAGGATGATTTTGCTGATCTACATCTAGTTAACCACAAGAACAGAAGGCAGGGGAATGCCAGGGAGGAACTCCTGCCCCTGATTCCTGATGTTTCCTAGCAAGCAGCTAGTTTACTTAGTTAATTAGTCCAAATCCTGGCCTAGTCAGCCGTTTGAGTGGGTTGAACAGCGGTCCCTCCAAAAGACATGTCCACCTGGAACCTGGAAGTGCAAACTAATTTGGGAAAGGGCAGTTTGCATACAACTTTAAGGTCACTATCTAGAGATGAGATCATTCTAGATTAGGAATAGCCTGAAATCCAGTGATGAATGTTTTTATATAAGAAGATAAGAGAAAATAAACACAGACCCAGAGCCATGTGGAGAAGAGGGCAATAACTGGAGTTATATGCCTACAAGCCAAGGAATCCTGCCTGAACTGCCCCAGAAGGAACCAACCCTGCTGACACCGGGAGTTCAGACTTCTGCCTACAGAACTGAAAGAATAAATTGCTGTTATTTTATGTCACCAAGCATGTGGTAATCAAACCGCAGCCTCAGAGATTGATTTATCCACTTATGGAATGACTTATCTGATGGGGAAGAATACACTATATATTGGGCTCATCCTCCCCCCTTTTCTTTGGATTTAGACAGAGACCCTGAGGGAGAAGATACTTAGCTTCCTCATTGGGTTGGCACTGCTGTGAGTGTACAAGTCGGCCTCGTTTGTGGTTCCGTGAACGTGTCCATTTCCTCCCACTAAACCACATCTTTCAAATTGATTTTTATCGATAATTAAATTGCTTTTTTGGCTCACATTTGCTACACCTTTATTTCTCAATTGATTCAAAATCAAAGTAGAAGAGGAGGTACAATTTATTAGGCTCTCCTAAGAAACCCCAAAATTATACATAGTCTTTTGATAGTCACTTCTCATGAATCATCAAACCTTAAGGTGTGATTCCACAATTCAGAAATATTCTATAAGTAAATCAGCAGATATAACTATTTACTTTCATAATAATGTTTACAATATTCAGTTTTTATACTCTGTAGTCAAAAAATAGGGAAGTACTAGACCTAAATAAAACACAAATAGAATAAAATAATACAATTCTAAGATGCTAAATACTAACTTTTAATCATTTATTTGTTTAACATCTAAAAATCACCTAAATGCATCCACAAAACCGGGTAACAATTTCAAAATCTTTGTTCAACTAGTGTCAAGGGCAACCCCAAAGTAAAAAAGATATTGGCTTTAAATGAAAATAATAAAAAACAAAGATAAATCTTTGCCCAAGATCTTTTTTTTATCTGATTTTCTCTTTTGCATGAATAATAAGGAACAAGTAAAACAAATTACTATAAAAAGTTTAGATAGGTAAGAAGAATTTACCACTATCTCTCCAGGTAAAGATCTCTAATTCTAATCAATGATGTCAAATATCTGCCAGAAACATTATCTGTGGCCAAACATATTCATCTGGGCTTCACTGTTTCCTCTCCTTTGTCTCCTTTGGTAGATGGATACCTCTGTCATTTTAACTCCTAAACTAGTCACAGGAATTGATACAGTCTATCAGATTTAAACACATGTTTATTTTATTACTTTACTGATCATATTAAATAGGATTTCTGCTTATCACTTAGATTATACAAGGTTTAGATGACATGGAACCAGTTATCTATGGTCTAATCACCCCTGCATAAATAGTTTAAATTTAGATTTTTTTTTTAAGGACTCTAGAAACTAAGTTGAGACATTCTATGATACTGTGAAATACCTGCTAGCAATTTCTTTTTAATAATATTATCAATCTATAATGTAAGCATTGCATTCTCCATCAATTTTGGAAACAGGGCCACATACTCAGAATGAATCTATGAGTATGATTAAGTTCTAATCAGTTTTCCATCATTATTGTACAGTGAATAAAAATTAAAAGAATAAAAAATTCATCCTCCACAGTCCTTTTAAGTATTAAAATCACAATTCATTTCATTCTTTACTCCACCACTACTTTTAAAGCATTTCCAGTGGATTCGGTAAGATTTCCTGGGACTCAATTTTTTTCATCCACTCATATCAAAAGAAGTTTTTAGCTAGATTCTTCAGATCTCTACCTTGCCACCCAAACAACTAGATAAATGATTCCAGAAAGTTGCCTTGGAAGAAGAAAGTGGTTCTGCCTACAGCTGCTTTAAAGGCATGAAGGATAAGCTTTAGGAAAGAGCATTTATGATGTCCTCTTTCTTGTTACCTACTTCTTTGTTCTGTCAAAAGAACTGTTAGTATCATTTTAACAAAATTTCACTTTAATAAAAATGGTGCAGGGTAGGAAAAAAATCAAGAAAAAAAAGTATGATTTGCTACACCCTGTACCATCCTAAGGATAGTATCAGACTCAAGAAAACTAGAATGAAAGAGAACTGTTTAAATAATGTTAGAAATTTCAGAATATTCGTCATGTCATCTATGCAGGGTACATATGGTAAGCCTCAATTTGGAGAAGATTTTCCTCCAGAGAAGATCTAGGTTTGCTTCTGGCAGTAACATGCAATTGAAAGCCTCCGCTTTGGGCTAGTGGAAAAGTAGAACCTTGCCAGAACTTTAACTTAACTGTGAATTAGAAGCAACCCCACTAGCTCCAGGTAACCCTTTTAAAAGAAAGCGTTCCTGATTCAGGTGCCCAGGATTCCCATGCAGAAAGATCAAGAAATATGAAACTACAAAAAATATCATAAGACTCATAAGGAAACATCACAAAACATGGGAATCATTAACAAAAATTTTAGGCCTCTAAAGACTTGAGAATTTGGAATTATCATACCCAGATTATATAAAATAATAAGTCTAGTCTAAAGAATTTAGACCTGTGAATCTAATAACTAGGAACAAATATTCTTTTCAAGAAAACATACAACATACACAAATATATATCAAGCTATAATGTAATCCTCTATAAATTTTAAAATACATTTTTCATTCAGTCCAAACTATCTGATCACAACTATATTAGAACTCTATAACAAAAAGGAAAAAAATTTTTAATAATTAAAACTAGCAAAGAAGAATCTTAATATAAACTGAAAATACTGAGAATTGAGTGATAATGAAAATCCCATGTATAAAAACTTTTGGGATATAGTTAAAGCAGGAGTAGGAGAAAAATTAACTAACTTTGAGATGCTTATATTAGAAAAGAAAGAGGAAAATCATGAGTTGAACTAGTAAATTGGGGAAAAAATAATATAATGAACTTAAATAAGATAGAAAAAGAAAAGAGTAAAACATAATGAAATAGTGAACTAAATATACAATAAAGAGGGTTAACAAAGTCTAGCACTGATTTTTTGCAAAGAATAATACAATTGATACTGAACAATGGACTAATCAAGAAGTGAAGAGATGCCAATCAACAAGGTAAAGAATAATAATAATGATACAAACACTCTTAATGGTAATGAAAAAACAATAAAAGAACTATACATAGCAATCTAAATGTCCATCAGCTGATGAATGGAAAGAAATAAGTGGTATATGCATAGTATATTCATGCAATGGAATACTACTCAGCAATAAATACGAACAAACTATGTACACATGCTACATCATTGATAACTTCAAAAACATTACCCTTATTCAAAGAAGTCATATACAGCAGGGTACACAAACTGTGTGATGTGAAATGTCAATAAAAGGCAAATTTAGAGAAAACAGAATATGCAGATATATTATTAAAAATAATAAGTAAAAGGTTAAGATTGATATATAATTATCAATTACTTTCTTATAGCCATAACAGAGGAAAAAAACTTTTAAACACCATTACAACAACAACAAAAATTCCAAGAATGAAGAGTGACATCCAAGAATGTGCTAGAGGCAGCTCACACCAGTTCCCAAGAACCTATTATGCATGTGTCTTCCCAATTTCAGTTTCAGTGATTTCAGGTTATAGCTTACAATCAGCCATAGCAGGAATATTTATACTACAAAAGTGGCAAATGCTACATATCAGGGCTTCCTTTTTTATCTTCAGAAGTCAGCTTACCAGCATTTCAATGGTAATAATATGATATCATAAAGATGTCAATTGTCTGATCTGCAGATTGAATGCAAGTTGAATCAAAACTTCAACATATTTTAAGAAACTCGATCATTTGATTCCAAAATTTATATGGGGGTGGGGTGGAGAACAGTATAGCCTAATATGAATAACATATTATACAATCACCAGATTAGAAAATTTTGATAATTTCAAGTGCTACAATAGATGTGGATCAATGGAATCTCGTATACTTTACTGAATGTAATATGAATGGGTACAACCAAGCAGAAAAATGATATGGCACAATCTTATAAACTCAAAACTGACTTAATTCTGGCATGCAATAATTGAATTCCTGGTTATATTCCCTACAGAAACTCTTACACATGTGCATCAGGAAAAATCTACATGTTTGTCCCTAGAAGAACTGCATCTATTATAAAACAAAAGAAAAAGAAAGGCACTTAAATATCCATTAATAGAATGAGCAGGTAAACTGAGATATATTTACATAGTTTAATATTGTACAGAAGAGAAAATGAATGATAATAGGCACATTCAACATGGACATATGTTAGAACTCTAATACTGAATGATAAAAGTGTTACAGTAGGTAACATGCTATCATTTTATGAAACTTAAAAATAGGAGATGGGGAAAAAAGATGGAGTAGAAAGGTAAGGGGAAAGAAACCTCCTCCCATACATACACCAAGGAAGAAATTACAGCAAGTACAACTAAACCTGAAAATGACCTGAAGACTGCAGGACAGACCATCTACACCTATGAAGAAGAGAAGATCACACTGAGAAGGGAAAAGTGGCAGAGCCATGATCAATGGGAACGCCAACCCTTCCCCCATCCCTCTCTCCACAAGCAGGAGGAAGAGGAACAGAGCAGGGTGGGGATAAGTGCTCAGGAACTCTGCACACTTGGCCATAGCTGCTCTGGGAAATGAGTCCATATTGCATTAGGTTTTGGTGATTAGCAGGACACCAGGGAGAGCTGGAGCACTCTGGGAGGCTGAGACTCCAGCTGTGTGTGGAGGACAGGCATGCTTGGTCTGTCCCACTGAAACACAAAACAGAAGTGGCAGTTTGAAAAATTTACCAGCAGTTGGAAGAGTACCGAAGGACTGAGGGCTGGATGGAGCACACTCAGCAGGAGAAAGGGCAGATGGACAGCACTTCCCCAGCCCTCCCTTGGCCCAACAGGTCAAGCACTTGCAGGAGCACCAAACACTCCACCCCGCTCCTGGAGGCTTAGCCCCGGGCTTCCCTGTGTACCCACCCATCCACCCACCCACCTACCTGCTCAACTCTGCACTGTCAGATTTTGCTGCCTGGCCAGTAGAGGGAGTCTTTGCTGGTGGTAGGCAGAGGGAGGCTTTCCTAGTTTTCTTGATCCCACCTCAGCCCAAATGGGAAGGCACCTGCAGATGTCATCTCTGAGTGCTTTTTCCTCCTCATAGCAGACCAGCAAGCCACAGCACACCCTGCCACACACACCTGAACCTTTGAACCCCAGTGCCAGGTGACATCCCAGAGCAGCACAACTGCCCTGCCCACCCAGTTAGAACAGCAGTGCCACCACTGCTGCAGGGCAGGGAGAAGGGGGCCCCACCAGAATGATCCCAGCACAAGAACAACTGCTTGGATCACAAAGGGCTGGATGAGGTGAACTACCATCTGAAGTAGACTAAGATAGACCACTGCCAGCAAACAGACAGAAAGGCAGCCCACCAAAAGCCCACCACCAACAACTAGGGCTCAACAACAAAGGAGAACCAGGCACTGGAGAGTAAAGAGTCTTGAGCTTCTGGGCACCACTACATGCCTTCTTCATAAAGACATTACTCTCTAGACTAGGAAGCATAGCAGATCCATCTAATACAAAGGAAGAAACACAGAAGCCGTGACAAAATGAGGAGGCAGAGGAATATGTTCCAAACAAAACTACAGGGTAAGGTGCCAGAAAGAGGGCTAAATGAAATGGAGATCACCAATCTTCTTGATAAAGATTTCAAAGTAGCAGTCATAAATATGCTCACTGATCTGTGGAAAAGAATTGAGAATCTCACAGAAGACTTTAACAAAGAGAAGAGTTGAAAAAAAGCCATTCAGAGCTGATAAGTACAGTAACTAAAATGAAATATACAATGGAGGAAATGAATAATAGATTGTTGCAAGTAGAGAAGACAATCAATGGGATGAAAATTAGAGAACAGGAACACAATGAAGCTGAGGTAAAAAGAATCTCTAGAAATAAAAGAATGCTGAGAGAGCTGTGTGACAACTCCAAACAAAACAATACTCACAATATAGGGGTACTAGAAGGAGAAGAGAGAGACAAAGGGATAGAAAGTCTCTTTGAAGAAATAATTGTTGAAAACTACTGCAATCTGGGGAAGGAAATAGACACTGAGGTCACTGAAGTACAGAGAGCCCCTAACAAAGGAACTCCAGGATGAAAACATCAAAATATATAATAATTCCAATGACAAAGATTAAGGATAAGGAGAGGATATTGAAAATAGCCAGAGAGAGAAAAGATTATTTATATGGAAAGCCCCATCAGGCTATCATCAGAATTCTCAGCAGAAACTTTATAGGCCAGGAGGGAGTGGCATAAAATATTTAATGTATTGAAACAGAAGGACCTTAAACCAAGAATCCTCTACCCAGCAAAATTATCATTCACAATTGAAGGAGAGATTAAACACTCCCCAGGTAAAAAAACGCTAAAGGAATTTATAACCACTAAACCAGCATTACAGGATATGTAAAAGGGTCTTCGGTACATGGAAATATTCTTAAGCCTAAATAGTTTAAAGCAGTGAAAATAAAGCCATAGTAATGGTGTATACACAAATTACTTACAAAGCAAGTATGAAACTAAAACAAAACAAAAGCAGTAAAATGAACTATGTACAAAATCAGTCAAGGAATAAATAAAAAGTGCAGACCATGACATCTGATACATAAAGTGTAGAGAAAGAAGAAGAAGAAAAAAGAAGTACTTTTAGATTGTGTTTGAAATAGAGCAACGTTCAACATAATATAGACTGCTATGTAGTCACGAAGCTATCCTTGAATGTTAGGGTAACCACAAACCTAAAGCCTATAATACATAAACAAAAAATTTAAAAAGAGGAATCCAATCACAACACTAAGAAAACCATCAAATAGAAAAAGAAAAGTATAAGAGAGGAAGAAAGGAACAGAGTGGAGATGTAAAAACAAACAAATTAATAAAATGGCAGTAAGTGCATATCTATTAATAATCACCTCAAATGTAAATGGACTGAATGCACCAATCAAAGACATTGAGTGGCAGAATGGATAAAAAACAAAACCATCTATATGTTGCTTACAAGAGACTCATTTCATGCACAAATACACACACAGACTAAAAGTGAAGGGATGGAAAAAGATATTCCATGCAAATAATAGAAAAAAAGCAGCAGTAGCTTATATCAGACAAGATAGATTTCAAAACAAAGAAAGTAACAAGAGACACAGCAGGACATTACATAATAAAGGGATCAGTCCTACTAGAGGAGATAACCATTATAAATATCTATGTACGCAACATAGGAGACCTAAATATGTAAAACAAATACTAAAAGAATTAAAGGGGGAAACAGATTGCAACACCTTCATTTTAGGAGACTTCAACACACCACTCACATCAATAGACAGATCAACCAGGCAGAAAATAAATAAGAAAACAGAGGCACTGAACAATACATTAGATCAGATGGTCTTCATGGCTATCTACCTTACATTCTACCCAAAAGCAGCAAAAATACGTTTTTCTCAAGCATAACATGTAATGTTCTCCAGAATACATCACGTACTAGGCCACAAGAAGAGCCTCAATAAATTAAAAAAGATTGAAATTGTATCAATGTAAACAGCTTCTCAGACCACAATGGTATGAAACTAGAAATAAACAAAAAGACTTATAAACACATGGAGGCTAAACAACATGCATCTAAATAATCAATGGATCAATGGACAAATTAAAACAGAAATCAAGTAATACATGGAGACAAATGAAAACAATAACACAACAACCCAAAATCTGTGGGAGGCAGCAAAGGCAGTTCTAGGAGGAACATACATAGCAACATAGGATTACCTCAAGAAACAAGAACAATCCCAAATAAACACTCTAAACTCACAACTAAAGAAACTAGAAAAAGAAGAACAAATGAAATCCAAAGTTAGTAGAAGGAGGGACACAATAAAGATCAGAGCAGAAATAAATAAAATAGAGAATAAAACAGTAGAAAAAAATAGATGAAATCAAAAGCTGGTTCTTTGAGAAATTAAACAAAATAGATAAACCCTTATCAGAATTATCAAGAAAAAAAAGAGCATACACAAATAATAAAATCAGAAATGAAGAAGGAATAATCACAATGGATACCACAGAAACACAAAAAATTATTAGAGAATACTATGAAAAATTATATACCAATATATTGGACAACCTAGAAGAAATGGACAAATTGCTAGAAAAATACAACCTCCTAAGACTGACCCAGGAAGAAATAAAAAATCTGAACAGACCAATTACCAGCAATGAAATTGAGCTGGTAATCAAAAAACTTCCAACAAACAAAAATCCAGGGTCAGATAGTTTTGCAGCTGTATTCTACCAAACATTTCAAGAGGAGCTAATACTCACCCTTAAAGTATTCCAAAAAGTAGAAGAGGATGGAATACTTCCAAATTCATTCTATGAGACCAGAATCACTCTAGTACCAAAATCAGGCAAAGACACTACAAAAGAAGAAAATTATAGACCAATATCCCTTATAAACACAGATACAAAAATTCTCAACAAAATATTACAAAGCAAATTCAACAATACACCAAACGGATCATCCATCATGACCAAGTGTGATTTATTCCAGAGATTCAAGGATGGTACATTTGAAAATCCATCAACATCATACACCACATCAACAAAAAGGACAAAATCAATGATCATCTCAACAGATGCCAACAAAATTCAACAACCATTCATGATAAAAAAAACTCTCACAAAATGCGTGTAGAAGAGTACATACCTCAACATAATAAAGGCCATATACAGAAAATCCACAGCTAACATCATACTCAAAGGCAAAATGCTGAAAGTCTTTCCTCTAATTATCAGGAACAAGATAAGGATATTCACTCTCACCACTCTTATTCAACATAGTATTGAAGGTCCTAGCCATTGCAATCAGATAAGACAAAGAGATAAAAGGCATCAAAATTGGTAAGGAAGAAGTTAAACTGTCACTATTTGCAGATGACAATGATATACATAGAAAACTGTAAAGACTCCACCAGAGAATTATTAGAACTAATAACTGAATTCAGCAAAGTAGCAGGATACAAAATTAACATACATAAATCTGTTGCATTCCTGCAAACTAACAAAAACTAGCAGAAAGAGAAATCAGGAAAATAATTCTACTTACAATTGCATCTTTAAGAATGAAATACCTAGGAATAAACCTAACTGAGGAGGTGACAGTCCTGTACTCTGAAAACTGGGAGACACTCATGAGAGAAATTAAAGACACAAGTAAATGGAAACCTATTCTATGCTCATGGATAGGAAGAATTAATACTGTCAAATGGCCATCCTGCCCAAAGCAATTTACAGATTCAATGCAATCTCAACCAAAATACCAACAGCATTTTTCAATGAACTAGAACAAACAGTTCTAAATTTCATATGGAACCACAAAAGACCCCGATAGCCAAAGCAATCCTGAGAAAGAACAAAGTTGGGGGATTATATTACCTGACTTCAAGCTATACTAGAAAGCTACAGTAATCAAACCAGTATGGTACTGGCACAAGAACAGACCCATAAATCAATGGAACAGAATAGAGAGCCCGGATATAAACCCACACATATATGGTCAGTTAATATGATAAAGGAGCTATGAATATGATAAAGGAACAATGGGGAAAAGAGAGTCTCTTCAATAACACGTGTTGGGAAAATTGGACAGCTACATACAAGAAAATGAAACTGGATTACTGTCTAACTCCATACACAAAATTAAACTAAAAATGGATAAAAGACCTGAATGTAAGACATGAAACCACAAAACTCTTAGAAGAAAACATAAGCAAAAATTTCTTGAACATAAGTATGTGCAATTTTTTCCTGGACACATCTCCTCAGGCAAGGGAAACAAAATAAAAAATGAACAAGTGGGACTACAACAAACTAAAAAGCTTCTGTACAACAAAGGACACCATCTGCAGAACAAAAAGGCAACCTTCAGTATAGGAAAATGTATTTGTAAATGATTTATCCAATAAGGGGTTAACATCCAAATATATAAAGAGCTCATACTCCCCAACACCAAAAAAAAAAACAAATAACCCAATTTAAAAATGGGCAGAGGACCTGAACAGACACTTCTCCGAAGAAGAAATATGGATGGCCAATAGGTACATGAAAAGATGCTCCACATCACTAATCATCAGGGAAATGCAGATTAAAACCACAATGAGTTATCACCATTACACCTGTTTGTCAGGCCACTATCCAAAAGACAAAATATAACAAGTGTTGGTGAGGATGTGGAGAAATAGGAACCCTCCAACACTGTTGTTAGGAATGTAAATTAGTTCAACCATTGTGGAAAGCAATATGGAGGTTCCTCAAAAAACTAAAAATACAAATACCATTTGGCCCAGTAATTCTACTCCTAGAAATTTACCCGAAGACAACAAAATCCCTGATTCGAAAAGACATATGCACCCCTATGTTTATTGCTGCACTATTTGCAATAGTCAAGATATGGAAACACCCTAAGTGTCCATCAACAGATGAAGAGATAAAGAAGAGGTGATACATACACACAATGGAATATTATTCAGCCTCAAAAAGAAAAGAAAGCCTGCCATTCACAACAACATGGATGGATCTAGAGGGTTTTATGCTCAGTGAAATAAGCCAGGGAGAGAAAGACAAATACCATATGATTTCACGTATTTGTGGAGTATAAGAACAAAGCAAAACAGATGAAAAAAACAGCAGTAGACTCATAGACACTGAGAAGTGATTAGTAGTTACCATGGGGGAATGCTTGGGGTTGGGTGTCAGTAGGGTGAGGGGGATAAATGGGCACAAAAATTCTCAATCATAACAGAAGTTGGTCACAGGGATAGTAGTACAACATGTAGAATATACATAGTCAGTGATTCTGTAATATCTTTCCATGTTTACGGATAGTAACTGCACTAGATGGAGTGAGGATTTAATAATATGAGTAACTGTTGAACCACCGTGTTGTATATTTGAAACCAATATAAGATTGTATAGCCAAAATACTTAAATAAAAAAATTTTTTAAACCAATAAATGATAATAAAAGAAAAACTTTCTGAATCATAAATATAGTAGTATATTTACTAGAAGATCTAAAAGTTCCTATCTCTTAGAAATTTTAAACACAGGGTAATATAAATGCCTATTAATTGAGAAATAGACAACATGATATTTACTAGGTTTTCCCAAACTTGAGATTCCTTGTAAAAAGCTTCAGTTTATACATCAAAGTAACAGCACAGACATAATTTCTCTTACTCAATCATTTGGAGGAATTACAGCAATTGAAACACAAGGTAAACACTGGGGGACTCCCAGTCAAAAGTAATACTTAGAATGTGTCATTTGCCTATTTCCATATCTCTGTCCTTCATCTCCATAGCTTTTTGTTCTCTCATAGAATTTGAATAAAAAGACAAAAAAAGTAAGGTTAACAGTTTGTTTTTAATTATCAGAAGAATATCTGTCTAAATACATATTGTTGTGTGAAGTCATTTTTAAAGTTCACAGAAGTCCTATAAATAATTACCAATAAGCATTTGTAAATAAAACATAAAATCAGGGTTTCAGTAATCCATTATTCTGAAAAATAAAAGCACCTGTTCAATTTTAATAACTCACTAAAAGGAATACTGGTAAATTGTATTATTTCACACAGAATGAATTAATATATTTTATCATGAAACATGATAAAGTTCTATTTATATTTAAACTTGAAACTCCGATTATTTTCTAAAAGCATCTAATTTCTGGACCGTCTGAGGCCATTCATTATGAATTTCTAAAGCAGTGAAGCCATCTAGTGGTTGATGTTGTTATTGCTGAAGCTTTGAGATGGTCACTTATATTTGGAAAATTAGGTCTTTAAATCACTGTTTCATATTTAAAAAGCATACACAACCTGTCAGTCCTAAAACTTAGGTAGAAAAAAATAGATACAGAACTGAAAGCCATTCTTGTTAGTTCCACAGTAAAGTATAAGGTCATTGCATAGCTGGACTGAACAGTGTTTTTACTAACTTCTACACCTTAGTTCAGTCTAAAGCCATGAAAATAACTACAGCAAAATATCAAGCTTAGGAAAGAATATTAAAAATATTGGAACAGTTTCAGTAAGTATAGTTTTCTTTTTTTTGTGACTTTTGATCCCCAATAGATGTTAGTAGGATTCATGCATTTTTAGATCTCCAGGACAAAAGTATCATCCTAAATTGCTCATAATCCTCCAAGCTTGTCATATGCATTGCACTAAGTTTAGTACTTTTATGTACACTACTTTATTTAATTCTTCAATGACATAAGAAGGGGGATAATAGTTGAATGATAAGGCAATTAAACTTTAGCAAGATTAAATAACTTGCCAGAAGTCACAAAAACTAATAAGCAGGAGACTCAGGATTTAAAGGTGCCCTAAAAGAGCAGGAATCACTCTAAAATTTATATCTTTCCAGCCCTTATCATTTTATCTACCACCCGTATAACCTACCTGAAACACATCACAATCATGCCTCAGCTCCCTGGAACAGTTAGACTACCTCATATTTTAAGTTTTTTGTCTACATTAATTTTTAGAAAATTAGTTTCTAGTATGACTCATTTGGAAAATCACTAGGAGACCTAGCTCTTTCTTTCTTTCATTCATTCTGTTTTAATACAAAAGAAAAATAGAAAATATTTTATACCAAAATCTGACATATTCAAGGAATAGACAGATTACTTATTCAAATGCACTGCTTACTAAATATTGCCCATTATTTAATGAACGGATTAAAGCAAAATGTATTTTAAACAAGAACTATAAAAGTTAGTTTTTAGTGACTGTAGCCATGCCTTCATGTCTTCATGATTCAGTAACCATTAAAATGGTAAAATGACTGTTAATAAAGCATTTCAATAAAGGCAAAAATAAAGTACTTTCTTGCATTAGTCTTATTTTATAAAGAAGCACAAATAATTCATGTCAAAAATATACTCCTTAAACATTTACTTTAGCTTAAAAATAGTTATAATTTTATATAATGTATGGAGTTTTAACTAAAGGCAAATATAAAATGAGCCATTTCTGAGTCAGCTTTTAAAATTTCTATTAAAATTATTTTTCAAAACATCTTCATTAATACTGTAAAGAGAATTACATTTGGTATTGAAGTAGGTAATGAAAGGAAAAATATAATCAAAAAGGAAGTGCAGAAGGGGTATCCAACTCAATTTCTGTTTCATGTGAAAAGGCTTATTTTATATCTTCTCATTTTATGTATAAACTAAAATCACATTAGCATTAAGAATATTTTAGTATTAAGAGTATTTTAGAGGACTTCCGGGAAGATGGCGGTGTGAGCAGGGTGGCAGAAATCTCCTCCCAACACTATATTTATCTACGAAAACACAGAAAATACATCTATTGCTAAAAGAGAGACGAGAATACACAGGAAAGCGCACAGCGTGCAGCTACACCCGAGAGGACTCGGCACCCCAAGAGGCGGGTAAGATACGGAGCCGCGACCCGGCGGGACCCGAGCCCTCCCCAACCCCAGCGCACCGGCGGGAGGAGAGGATTCAGAGCCGGGAGGGAGTGGAAGTACACCCCGCGAAGTAGCCAGCCCCGGTGATCTGCGCGGGGAGTGCTGACCCACATTGCACAGTGCAGCGGAGATTGGAGAGACAGAGGGGCAGGATCTGAGCGGGGAACGCGCCAGGGTGCTTGCAGCCGGCTCCCGGGAAGGAAAAAAAAAAAAGCGCGCGCTTTCTTCAGCGGTCTTAAAGAGACAGGAGCCCAGCGGAGGAGCCGGATCGCCCCAGCACACTCAGCCCAGCAGGCTGGGAGTCCTGGGGAGTTTCAGACGCCTTAGCTGGTGACTGAGGAAGCGTAGCCATACTTAACACTTCTCACTGAGATCAACAGCCTCCTATTCGTTCCCACCCCTGCCAGAGCGATAAAGGGCCCGGCGGAGCGGCACAGACACAGCTGTGGAATAGTGGGGCAATAGCGCCACCTAGAGCATTCCCACAGAATCTACGTACGGTGGGCATTTTTTTTGTTTTTTTTGTTTTGTTTTGTTTTTGTTTTTTCTTTTCTTTCTTTTTCTTTTTTTCTTTCTTTCTTTTTTCTTTCCTTTTCTTTTTTTTTCTTCTCTTTTTAAAGTCTTAAAGAGCCCAGCTGACATACATGGCAACTATCAGTGACAAATTATACAGCCATGAAAAGACAGAGGAATATGGTTCAGACCAAAATCAACCAGACAACCCCGAGAGGGAGTCTGAAGGGATGGAAATGCACAGCCTCCCTGAAAAAGAATTCAGAATAAAAGTCATAACCATGCTGATGGACCTACAGAGAAATGTGCAAGAGCTGAGGGAGGAAGTGAGGGAACTGAGGAAAGACAATACAGAAATCAGACAAGCGATCGACGGGCTTAACAGCAGAATGGATGAGATGCAAGAGACTGTTAATGGAATAGAAAACAGAGAACAGGAGTACAGAGCAGCTGAGGCAGAGAGAGATAAAAGGATTTCTAGGAATGAAAGAATATTAAGAGAACTGTGTGACCAATCCAAACGGAACAATATTCGCATTATAGGAGTACCAGAGGAAGAAGAGAGAGAAAAAGGGATAGAAAGTGTCTTTGAAGAAATAATTGCTGAAAACTTTCCCTCGCTGGGGAAGGAAGTAGTCTCGCAGTCCACCGAAGCTCATAGATCTCCCAACACAAGGGACCCAAGGAAGACAACACCAAGACACATAATAATTAAGATGGCAAAGATCAAAGATAAAGACAGGGTATTAAAGGCAGCTAGAGAGAGAAAAAAGATCACCTACAAAGGAAAACCCATCAGACTATCATCAGACTTCTCAACAGAAACCTTACAGGCCAGAAGAGAATGGCATGATATATTTAACGTAATGAAACAGAAGGGCCTCGAACCAAGAATATTGTATCCAGCACGATTATCATTTAAATATGATGAAGGGATTAAACAATTTCCAGATAAACGAAAGTTAAGAGAATTTGCATCTCATAAACCACCACTACAGGATATCTTAAATGGACTGCTCTAGATGGAAGCACACCTAAGGCTAAAAAGATGTCACCAGAGAAAAAAAAATCATAGCAAAGAAAGCAGACCATCCAAATACTAACTAAAGGCAAAGAATAAAACACCTATTATAGAAAGAATGGAGGAGGAGGAATAAGAAGGGAGAGAAATAAAGAAACATCAGACTGTGTTTACAATAACTTAACAAGAAAGTTAAGTTAGATTGTTAGATAGTAAAGAAGCAACCCTTGAACCCTTGGTAACCACGAATCTAAAGCCAGCAATGGCAATAAGTACATACCTATCAATAATCACCCTAAATGTAAATGGACTGAATGCACCAATCAAAAGACACAGAGTAACAGAATGGATAAAAAAGCAAGACCCATCTATATGCTGCCTACAAGAAACTCACCTCAAATCCAAAGATATACACAGACTAAAAGTGAAGGGATGGAAAAAGATATTTCATGCAAACAACAAAGAGAAAAAAGCAGGTGTTGCAGTACTTGTATCAGACAAAATAGACTTCAAAACGAAGAAAGTAGCAAAAGATAAAGAAGGACATTACATAATGATAAAGGGGTCAGTCCAACAAGAAGATATAACCATTATAAATATATATGCACCCAACACAGGAGCGCCAGCATATGTGAGACAAATACTAACAGAATTAAAGGAGGAAATAGACAGCAATGCATTCATCTTAGGAGACTTCAACACACCACTCACTCCAGAGGACAGATCAACCAGACACAAAATAAGTAAAGACACAGAGGCACTCAACAACACACTAGAACAGATGGACCTAACAGACATCTACAGAACTCTAAACCCAAAAGCAACAGGATACACATTCTTCTCAAGTGCACATAGAACATTTTCCAGAATAGACCACATACTAGGTCACAAAAAGAACCTCAGTAATTTCAAAAATATTGAAATCCTACCAACCAACTTCTCAGATCACCAAGGTATAAAACTAGAAATAAATTTTAGAAAGAAATCAAAAGGGCTCACAAATACATGGAGACTTAACAACACTCTCCTAATTAATCAATGGGTTAACGACCAAATCAAAACAGAAATCAAAGAATATATGGACACTAATGACAACAACAACACAAAGCCACAACTTCTGTGGGACACAGCAAAGGCAGTTCTAAGAGGAAAGTATATTGCAATCCAGGCCTATTTAAAGAAGGAAGAACATTCCCAAATGAATAGTCTAAAGACACAATTACTGAAATTGGAAAAAGAAGAACAAATGAGTTCCAAAGTCACCAGAAGGAGGGACATAATAAAGATTAGAGAAGAAATAAATAAAATTGAGAAGAATAAAACAATAGAAAAAATCAATAAAACCAAGAGCTGGTTCTTTGAAAAAAATAAACAAAATAGATAAACCCCTAGCCAGACTCATTAAGAGAAAAAGAGAATCTACACACATAAACACAATCAGAAATGAGAAAGGAAAAATCACGACAGACCCCACAGAAATACAAAGAATCATAAGAGAATATTATGAGAATCTATATGCTAACAAGTTGGAAAACATAGAAGAAATGGACGACTTCTTAGAAAAATACAACCTTCCAAGACTGACCAAACAAGAAACAGAAAACTAAACAGACCAATCACCAACGAAGAAATCGAATTGGTAATCAAAAAACTACCCAAGAACAAACCCCCCGGGCCTGATGGATTCACCTCTGAATTCTACCAGACATATAGAGAAGAAATAACACCCATTCTCCTTAAAGTTTTTCAAAAAATAGAAGAGAGGGAATACTTCCAAACTCATTCTATGAAGCCAGCATCACTCTAATACCAAAACCGGGCAAAGACCTCACCAAGAAAGAAAATTACAGACCAATATCCCTGATGAACGTAGAAGCAAAAATACTCAACAAAATATTAGCAAACCGAATTCAAAAATACATCAAGAGGATCATACACAATGATCAAGTGGGATTCATCCCAGGGATGCAAGGATGGTACAACATTCGAAAATCCATCAACATCATCCGTCACATCAACAAAAAGAAGAACAAAAACCACATGATCATCTCCATAGATGCTGAAAAAGCATTTGACAAAATTCAGCATCCATTCATGATTAAAACTCTCAACAAAATGTGTATAGATGGCAAGTACCTCAACATCATAAAGGCTATATATGACAAACCCACAGCTAACATCATACTTAACGGCGAGACACTGAAAGCTTTTCATCCAAGATCGGGAACAAGACAGGGATGCCCACTCTCTCCACTGTTATTCAACATAGTACTGGAGGTCCTAGCCACAGCAATCAGACAAAACAAAGACATACAAGGCATCGAGATTGGTAAAGAAGAAGTCAAATTGTCACTATTTGCAGATGACATGATATTGTACATAAAAAACCTTAAAGACTCCACTCCAAAACTACTAGAACTAATATCTGAATTCAGCAAAGTTGCAGGATACAAAAATTAACACACAGAAATCTGTTGCTTTCCTATACACTAATGATGAACTAACAGAAAGAGAAATCAGAAAAACAATTCCATTCACAATTGCATCAAAAGAATAAAATACCTAGGAATAAACCTAACGAAGGAAGTGAAAGACCTGTACT
>JAVSCE010005590.1:0-41178 GCA_032199065.1 Smutsia gigantea | reverse complement strand
TAAGGCTGCATTATTGAAACAATATTTTTCTCTAAAATCACCCTCATTTTTATTAGAAGTAACCAGATTAAGAAAATAATTAACACTTGGCTTGATTATTTTCATAAGTGCAGCGAGAAGAGCAATTGATTACATAGGCTCTTTTAAATGTGCTTTGCTGGAACTTTTTATAAGGAACTTCAGATTGGACTTTTAAAGGCCTCTCAAGGCTAGAAAGCCAAGCCAGACTTGCCATCAGGTTTTGCCTGCAGTACCTATAGATTTGAGTGAATTTCTCTCTTCTTGAGGTCCCCAAGACATTCTGAGGTTCCTGCACCTGCCAGGAAGTGACTTTCTTTACTCACCTTGTAAGGTTGCTGTGAATCCTGTAAGCAATGTACCATGCCAGTTCCTCCAAGGGGCTCTGTTGGCTTTGTAAAGTCAACGTCAGCTCCTTAAAGCTGTCTGTTCATATGAGTTTTATGCAGGTGTCTCTCAGGTATAACATTCCAGTCAAAGCCTTGGTAATATAACCAGTGTTTTTAATTGGTCCTCTTACAAAGAAAGCAGATTCTTATTGAACTTATGCAAATAAACATACTGCTACGAAATATAAAAGTAGTCACTGAGAGTTGTTAAATTCTGGAGGGATCAGGTAGAGAGAAAGATAAATATTTCAATTCTGCTTATAAACGTATTGTCATTTACTAAGCTGTTGTCAGCTTAAGAGAAAAAGCTTAAAACACTTCATCAGTAACATTTGAAAGAAAAAGCCACAAAATCATCTTCCTTAGTTTACTTAATCCTATGTAATACCTGTTCTGCTGAAATCTAGTTCTTTACTAGTTTAGGAGTAATAAAATAGTGACTATAAATGACAAAAGACTTGTAAATGAGAGTGGCTAAAGATCTGATGAGAGCTTACTATAAGACAATTGACATAAGGAAATTTGGATATTTTTGCAACACAAAACATCCAGCAACAAAGTTTAGCATCATTCTGTTTCACAGTATTTTCCAGGTAATTAAGCTATTTATATATCAGATAAATAAGCTGAATTAGCCACATACTTTCTCTAATGAAGAGAAAGTTCCTCTGACATTTCCAGGGGCCTTCTGGAAAATATCAGAGTTAACTAGGGGTAAAAGTACCCTTTTGAATTTGATTTTGGCAAGTTGTCAGAAGAAAGTTTCTTTGGCACTTGCTTAAATAGGATTATAGGTATTTAACTAGAACGACAATAAAAAGGCTTAAATGCAAATACAGGTTACTCAGTTGTTAATGACACTTGGCTTACAGTCCTCCCAATACGAAGACTTCATTTTCCCAAACACTCAGAGAACTCATTGAGACTATAAGCATGAGAAACTGCTTTGATAAAACAATTAGAGAACTCTGCAATTTTTTAACATTAAGAGCAGACTAATCAGTTTAAGAAAACTTTGTCTTTAACTGAAAACAAAATTCTTTTTTTGCTGTGTACTTGATATCGAGACTCATTTGCTTTCACATAGCACGACCATATCAATCTTCCCAGAAACTTTCTACAACTTTCTTTTTACATTCACTGTTCTCCCTCTTTAAATAAACAGCTGTACTTTAGAACAGTTACCTTCTTTTACCTTAAATAAAATGAATCTCTATTCCTTACACCTTGTCTTGTTAAAACAGAAATCTTTTCTTGCAAGCAGAGATGTTTTCTTTACTACTTTAAGTAGTTTTAATTAGGACTTAAAACCATTAGGAACTTTAACTTTCAGTGAACACTGAAAATAGGCTATGGTAAACTGTAACACCAGCATTCCTTAAATTGATACATTTATGAATATATTTTTCATTTCTGAAAGTGTGCCTTATACCACAATTTTTTACTGAGCACAAAACATCTTCATATAACTTAGTAAAACTCTAAAACATCTTCATATAACTTAGCAAAACCCTAAGAATTTTGTTTACCACAAAATTCTTAGGCTGTTTTGCATATATATACTATGTTATACATTAATATACTATTATTATTATTAAGATATTCATTTGTTACACTTGTTTACACATTCCTTAGCAATTATGCTAGATTACTTATAAAACTTTTACTAAACATCCAAGTCAAGCATTTCTTTAAGCATCTTCTTGAAAGATTTAACAGATAACATTAACTTAAACAATTTTAAGTAAACTTAGGCAGATGATAATTATAAGGACATGTCTGTTTCAGTTAAATTTAAATTAGCATTAATGCTTAATATTTTTATTAGAATTTTCTGGAAGTTTTAGAATGCTCAATTTTCACAAGCGCTTGTTTTTAAATTAATTTGTATTAATACCATCTGGAGGTAGAAAAACATTTTTCATTTACATACTTAGACAAACAAACAGACAGACAGACATAATGATTACAGTTAGCAACACTTTTCATAAAAGAACATATATTCAGATAGATAAACTGATACAAAGATTTGAGATACTGATATCCAATTGTCTTCTTTCATTTTAGCTTATTTGACAAAGTATTTAAGTCTAAGGGCGAGCAGTTTATATAACTGGGTTAAGGCTTAGATGGCCCCAGGCTAACAGGGCTGATGAAGGCTCTGAACTTATAGGGACTTGTGTGTGCCCAGGGGGCTGGAATTTGAGGTGTCGGCCAAGAAGGGAATAGGGAGGCAATGTTTCTAGGGGTGCAAGTAGAAAAGGAAATGGAGAGATCTTCTAGAAAGGTGACTTGCAGGCTAGGATTCGACTTCTGTATGTTAAGTATTCTGACAGGTGGTGGGGTGAAAGAATGGTGGTGGCTGTGCTAAAGGTGAGTTTTCTTGCTTCTTGGTGAAGAATAGCTGCAGCTGCTAAGGCACAGAGGCATGGTGCTCACCCTCAGGTTGTGTTGTCTAGCTGTTTTTACAGATAAGCTATAGGAGCTGGGGAGTTTGGAGTGGCTTGGCATAGGGCTCCAAGAGCAAATCCATGAGTTTCATTAAGATATAAAATAAAGGGCTTAGTAAGATTAGGTAGGTGTAAAGCAGGTGCTTGTAACAGAGCTTGCCACAGGGAGGAGAAGGGGCTGTTGATGGGCTGCTGGAGAGGTTCACAGACAGGGCCTTTGGCTGCTGCATAGAGGGGGTGGCGAGTAGGGAGAAGTTGGGGACCCAGCTGCGAAGAAAGTTGGCTAAACCCAGAAAGGAAAGAATCTCTTCTTTGGTAGAGGGGACTGGAATGTCTTGAAGCACTTTTTCTTGCATAATGTGATGGCTTTTTATCCTGGATTCAATAGAATGCCAAGATAAGAAATTTGTGAGGTGGAGAGTTGTACTTTTTCTGGAGAAACTCAATAGCCACAGTCAGATAGGTGATTTAGGAGGGTGATGGTGTCTTGTCGGGAGATGGTTAAGGAAGGACTGCAAAGAAGAAGATCATCTACATACTGTAGCAGAGTCGAGTGGGGGAGCAAAAGGTTCTGAATGTCTCGTGCAAGGGTTTTTCCAAATATATGGGGGCTGTCTATAAATCCCTAGGGAAGGACAGTCCAAGTCAGTTGAGTGGAGAAGCGGGATTTAGGGTCTGTCTATGTAAAAGCAAAAATATTTTGGGAGTTGGGGTAGAGATGTATGGTAAAGAAGGCATCCTTTAAGTGTATTACTGAAAAATAGGTGGTGGAGCATGGGATGAAGGAGAGGAGAGTATATGGGTTGGGTACTATGGGATGGATGGGGATGACTGTTTCATTTATGATTCGGAGATCTTGGATTAGCCTGAAAGTGCGGTTAGGCTTTTTCACTGTGAGTATTGGAGTGTTAAATGGCGAGTGAGTTGGCTTCAATAAGCCTTTCTGTAACAGATTTTGGATGATTGGCTGGAGGCCTGGTTGGCTGTGCAAGGGTAGCGGGTATTGGGATTGTGATGGGAAGGAGTCTGGGTTTTTAAGACTAACCTGGACTGGGCTGCACTTAGCTAGAGATGGGTTGTTCATGTCCCAGACGTAGGGATTTACAAAGTTTGGTGGTAAGGGTGGAGCTGGAATGGGGGAGGGGCCACTCTGAAGACAGAGAAGAAGATGGACCACTGGCGAGTCTGAGTTGAGGTGGTGTGAGGGGCAAAAGGAAATAGAAGCCCCTAGTTTGTGTAAAATGTCTCTGCCAATGAGGGGGTAGGGCAGCGTGGGATAATCAGAAATGAGTGTGTGAAAGTGGTTTGAATTATAGTGCAAATGAGGGGGGCAGTTGAAAGGGCTGGTAAGGGGTGCCGCAAACTCCAATGATAGATATGCAAAAACAGGAGACGGGGCCTTATAGGAACACAGAATGGAGTAAGTAGCTCCAGTGTCAATGAGGAAGGAGAGTGGGATTCCTGCCACCATGACAGTCACCTGGGGCTCTTCAGGGGTGATGGCAGTGGAGATTCAAGAGAGCCCTGGGCCCTGCTAATCCTTGTCTGCTAGGTTGAAGATAGCGGCTGGGGACAGAGCAGAGTCAACTGGCCGTGTTATTCTCTGAGCACTAGGACACTCAACTGCCCAATGTCCAAGGAGGTGGCACTTGGGACAGGGCCCAGGGGGCTTTCTTGGGTTGGGGCAAGCTCCTGCCCAATGGCCTACTTGGTGGCACCTGTAGCATGAGGGCTCTCTCGAGTTGGGGCAAGCTTTTGCCCAATGGCCTGCTTGTCCACATTTGAAGCATGGTTTTCGTGAGGCTGTCTTCTCAGGCCCTCGGGAGTTGACAGTCATGGGAGGAAAGGCCTTAGCCATATGGTTTTTCAGCTGGTATTTATGTTTTAAGACTTTCTCATCTCTCCCACTGTACACGTTGAAGGCTACGTCTAAAACTTCAGACTGTGGCGTAAGGGCTTTTTTAGTTTTGCTCTTATGTCAGGAATACTTTGAGCAAAGAAATAAGTCATTAGGAGTTGCCGCCCATCAGGAGTTTCTGGACCTAGATTGATATACTGTAAGAGGGCCTGTGTGAGCCTGTCTAGGAAGGCTGAAGGGTTTTCGTTCTTATCTTGTGTAATTTTTCATAATTAATGGCTTTATTGGCCACTTCTTGGAGGCCTGCTATGAGACAGGTAGTAAACTGGTCTCAGTGAATGATATCTTGGGGGTGGTTATAGTCCCATCCTGGGTCTCTATCTGGCACAGCTTCTGGTCATGTGGGGTGAGTGGGCTTGGTGAGGTGCATGTCATCTGCATGGGCTCTAGCCTGTTCCCAGACTGGCCTGCGCTCTTTGGGCAGAGGGGTACTAGACAAGATGACATGGAGGTCATGGAAGGTGAGATTGTAGGATTGGGCGAGGTACTGGAATTCTTTGGTATAGGTTGTAGGGTTAGAAGTGTATGAGCCGAAGTGCTTCTCGATTTGCGAGAGGTCAGAAAGGGAAAAGGGAACGTGTATGCTGATGACACCTTTGGCTCCTGCTACTTCTCTCAGTGGGGCTAAGAAGTGAGCTTTAGTGCAACTGCGAGTGGCAGGCAGACTGAGAGGCAAGGGGATTGAACAGGGTTTGGGGTAGGGAGAAAGCGGGGGAGGTGATATGGAAGCTGTGAAGGGAGAAGAAGGGAGGGCCAGAGGGGTGGTGACAGTTGGGCAGAAGAAAGGAGGGTCGGAGGGGTGAAGGCAGGTGGCACAGAGGAAGGGAGGGTCAGAAGGGTGAAGGCAGGCAGTGCAGAAAGGAGAGTCGGAGGAGTGGAGACAGGTGGCGCAGATGAAGGGAGGGTCAGAGGGGTGGAGACAGGTGGTGCAGAAGAAGGGAGGGTTGGAGGGGTGGAGACAGGCGGCACACTTGAAGCTGCTGATCCTTGGCATGTTGAGCGATAAGGGGGTGGCCCATCTGCAGGATCTGGGTCTAGGGAGGTAGAGGGACCTGGGTCTAGGGAAGAAGTGGGAGTCTTCGGAGGGTTTGAAAGGATGGCAAGGATATGCTTGGGGTGGATAGAGTTACATAGAGAAGGCTTGTTTTGAAGATAGAAAAAAGCTTGAACATAGGGAATTTCCTTCCATTTGCCTGAACACTCAAAGAAGTTGTGAAGATCCTGAAGGACTTTAGCGTCTAAGGATCCATATTGAGGCCAAACTGTTTTATTGTCTAAAGGATACTGGGGCCAAATCTGGCTGCAGAGCCGAATTAACTTGGAGGGCTTTAGATCTGGATGTAGATGAAGAGTTTTGAAATTGTCTAGGAAGCAGCTGAGCGGGGAATCAGCAGGGATGGAGGGGGATGCTCCCATTGTGACTCTCGTGGAGTTGCTGCAGCACACCCCAGGTGTCCCTAGGGGGCTCAGAACTCCAAAGAGTAGCCCAACTCCAAGTGAGGGGTCGTCACCTCTGTCACTGGAGGGGCACGCTTGCCTAAGCAAGCAGCAGGTGCCTAGTGCTAGGACTTTTTGGCTGTGAGCCAATGGAACAGAAGAGTCACACTGGGGGCAGTCTCTCGCCTGCTGGGGATGAGAGGGACTGGGGGCATCACTAACCTGCTGTGGGCCTAATAGGGGTGCAAGAGGTATGGGAGAAACTAGTGGACTTGGGGTATCACTGACCCGCTGCGGGTCTAGGGAGCAGTCTCTCTCCTGCTGGAGACGAGGGCAACTGACTGAGGGCAAGACTCCCGCCTGCTGAGGACGAGAGAAACTGGACTGGGAGAGTGACTAGGGGCACAGCCGTAGCCAATGAAGGCCTTGACTGGGGGCGTTCCCCAACTTTGGTGAGGCCACGAGGGTGCCGGACACTCAAGGGTCAGCCCTTAGGCACTCACAGAGGCATTTTAGTCACTTGACTCACCGCTCCTTTGGCACTGGTGGTGGATGCTGGAGAAGCATTCAGGGAGATGGAGGGCGCTGAGGAGCCCCCATGTCCAGAGGGGCCTGGCGCTATCAGATTCCCGGTGCAGCTCGAATTCCTAGGAAAAGCAGGCAACCTGGAGATCTCAAAATGGGCGGCAACACCAATGAAAGGTTCTTTAGCTACCCAACTCACTCGCTTGCAAGGAAGGACACGAGAACTCCGTCAGCGTGGTTTTATTCCCTGTAAGACAGACAGACAGGATGGCTGTCTCGAAAGAGAGAGAGAGAGAGAGAGCTTGTGGGTGAGGAAGCACGTTTTTAAGGAGTAGGGTGTGTTTTACTATGGGGACGTTGGTGGTTGGGTCTTCAGGGGTGGGGGCAACCATCTGGTTGGTGGTTGGGTCTGAAGAGGAGTGGCGAAAAGGTGAGGCAAGTCCAGACAAGATTTTCAGCGGCCCATGTGCTTGGGACCATGGGGTAAATGGAGGATAAAGTCTTACAGAAGGGTCCAGCATTGACTGAGGTGGTCTGAGTGAGGGAACACCAGGCTGCATTCCCAGTGCATGCATCTTGCTGCTATGAGATTTGGAAAAGTTTGGAAACATTATGGTAGAAAGCTGTCCTCTGCATCCCAGACACAAGTATACTGGAAGCAGTCTTGTGCCTAGCCTCATGGGTAGAGGCAGAGCAAGTTGCATTGTGCACAACAATTGAAGCAAGACAGATTAGCATTCAGTTCAATAGCCAAAAGCAGGCAACACAAGAGACCTCTTTCAAATAACCTAGTGAAGCTAAGGCTAGCCTTTGCATGGGGGAGAGGCTTATAGCGAACTATTTACTCTGAGTGTCTGTGAAGTGGACAGGCAAGAGGAAAAATACGAGTCCTTTAAACTTCCAAGCCAGTTTACTCATTGTATGGAGGCGGTTTTCATTCAGCCAGGCTGCCTCAGCAGGCCTCAGGCTAAACAGACTCTCAAGGGAACGTCTGATGCTAATGAAGAGAGCTGTTCATACCAGGCTTTATTCAGGCAGTTAGAGAGTGGGCACATAGGACAGCCACATAAGGCAGATTGCAAGGTCAGTTTCACCAACAGCTAGGATTACTTCACTAATTACTTGAATGGGGCCTCCTGCACTGCCTTCTTTCATTCACATACACTGAATCCCAATCTGACTTGACTCTATTGCTGTTATAAGAAAGCATCCTGCTCTGCACCTTCCCCTGAGGCTAGTGCTAAGGCCTATTCACAGCAAACTAATCTCTGAGAGTTAGATTGTACATACAGAAGAGAGTCTTCTACCATAAGGTTTCCAAACTTTTCCACATCTCATAGTAGCAAGATTCATTCAGGGGAAATCAGCCTGCTGTTCTATCAGTCAGACCACCTCAGTGAATGGCGGCCCCTTTCCCAAGCAGTATCTGGCAGGAGGCTTGCCTGCAGCTGATTCTGACACATTACTAGAAAGGCATCCTCAAGGCATTCATAATTCACACAGGGAGGAGGCTTCACTGTGAGTCTTCCTTCACGTCCTGAGAAAACAAGGCCCTTGCCTAGGATTCCAATCCTGTGAGGAAAAAACCTACAATGGGAGTATTTCCCCAGTGTGCTAGAATACTGCGGTATTAGGCCTGCACTGAAGCATTTAGAAGAGAAATCATAATGATGCTGGGGTTCTTGTTCAGTAAGCCGAAGAAGGAGCTTAGCAAACAGTCATGGTAGGAGAGCAAGGTACAGGCTTTTATTTAGAAATAAAGTGAAAGGACATGGCTCCCGGCTCACGCCAGGAGGGGACAAGAGAGTCCAGTGTGGTGCATTGTCTAGGGGTTTTATAGGCAGATGAGGATTTTTCGAGAACATGAAAAAAGCTTAGGGATGTTGACTTATTAAGCCATTCTAGGATATTTACAAGTAACTTGATACAAGTAACCTCCTGCTCTGTTGATTTTTCCCAATGATACCAGCATCTTGGTCTGGGGGCATATGAAACAAGGCCACCTGCTCAGCCTGACCTCAAGGTGGGATGAGGCATTGTTTGCTGAAGAGTAAATTAAGTGAAGTCTTATCTTTAAGGTGGAATCCTTCTTGCCTTTTACTGTGTGATGGCTGGGTCTGCATGCTAAATTAGTTTGCCTAGTTTGCAAAAATCACCTCATTAGATCTGAAAGAGGAAAGACAGCACATATGCCTGGGCCTTTTAGTATGCTAAAGTCAATCTTACACATGATTACAAATGATTAGCATTATAAAAACATGTGCTACTCTTCTTTATCTGTGGAACATTAACTGATCTTACTGAAGAATGACCCTAGAGCTTAAAGTTTACACAGAATTTTGGTAGCCGGTTTCCTTGCATGTAGTTACATTGCTCTGACTGCAAATATTCTGCCCTGCATTTTCCGGAGGCCCTCACCCTACTCTGACTACACCTACAGTCCCTGTCTCAATAACACATGTTTCTCTCTGCCTTTCATGTGGAGACATGTAGTGCACAGTGTTAGTTCAGGCATAGAGAGCTCAGGCACAGACCAGTGCTGTGTAGGGATGATTGGATGGTCAGATGCAAGGAGCCACAGAAACATATTCCTTTCATTCTAGTTAGAAGTCCTATTCAGAGCACTCTTATCCTTGAGATGTAAAGAGCATAAGGAGAGAACACGTTTGTACACCTAGGTTTAGCCATCCCACTGTGTATGTGTCAGAAGGAAGAAATAGAAAGCCATTCACTGCAATGTTAGATCAGCAATTTAGAGCTTAGGCTCAGAGGAGCAATTTCCAGGGCAGGTATGAATTCAGTTTCACTAGTCTTAAAGTGAAGCTTTACTAGGTTACTAGCCTCAGCTTCACAAGGTTACTTGAAAGAGGCCTCCTGTGTTTTCTGCTTTTGGCTATTGAACTGAATGCCCATCTGTCCTGCTTCCATTGTTGTGCACAAAGCAACTTGCTCTGCCTCTTATCCTCAGGCTAGGCTCAAGACTTTTTCCAGTATACTTGTGTCTGGGAGTTCTAGGAGATATATGTGGGACACCTTGCCAATGCAATAGTTAGCCATAATTCTGGATATGTGTGACAAGCAAATCAATGGGAAGGAGATAGGCTCAGAACCTTCTCTGCAGGATGGCATTTCTGAGGCTTAACACCCAACCACGGCCATGCTGTGCAAGGGGCTTGCACAGAACTCTTGCTGACATGATATTGGGGCCTCAGAAACAATGTGTACCTGGTTCCTCAAGGTCAGCCTGTAGCTTGGGGGATGGGCTTATAGTGAACACTTTACTCTGAGTCTCTGTAAAGTGGCCAGGCAAGAGGAAAAAAATGGCCCTTTTAAACTTCCAAGCCATTTTACTCATTTTATGAAATTGGTTTTCACTCAGCCAGGCTGCAACAGGAGACCTAAAGCTAAACGGACCCTCATGAGAAATTCCGATGCTAATGAAGAGAGTTGTTTGTGGCAGACTTTATTCAGGCAGTTAGAGTGTGGGCACACAGCACAGCCACATAAGGCAGATTGCAAAGTCAGTTTCAGCAACGTCAGGGATTACTTCAGTTATTACTTGAATGGGGCATCCTGCACTGCCTTCTTTCATTCACCTACACTGAATCTTAATCTGACTTGCCTCCATTGCTGTTATTAGAAATCATCTTGCTCTGGACCTTTCCCTGAGGCTCATGCTAAGGCCTATTCACAGCACACTTCCCTTTGTGAGTTAGAGTGTATGTAAATAGGACACCCTTCTACAGTAAGGTTTCCAAACTTTTCCACATCTCATAGTAGCAAGATGCATGCACAGGGAAAGAAGCCGGGTGTTCTCTCAGTCAGACCACATCAGTGAATGGTGGAGCCTTTCCCAAGCAGTGTCTGGCAGAAGGCTGGCCTGCAGCTGATTCTGACACATTACTAGAAAGGCATCCTCAGGGCATTGATAATTCTCACACGGAAGGAGGCTGCACTGTGGGTCTTCCTTCGGGTTGTGAGGTAACAAGGCCCCTGCCAAGAATTCCAACCCTGTGAGAAAAGACCCAAAAATGAGAGGATTAATCCAATGTGCTTGAGTACTGCAGTATTAGGCCTGCACAGAAGCATTTTGCCAAGACATAACACATGTTTCTTTCTCCTTGCCTTTCATGTGGAGACATGTAGTGCACAGTGTTAGTTCAGGCATAGAGAGCTCAGGCACAGACCAGTGCTGTGTAGGGATGATTGGATGGTCAGATGCAAGGAGCCACAGAAACATATTCCTTTCATGCTAGTTAGAAGTCCTATTCAGAGCACTCTTATCCTTGAGATGTAAAGAGCATAAGGAGAGAACACGTTTGTACACCTAGGTTTAGCCATCCCACTGTGTATGTGTCAGAAGGAAGAAATAGAAAGCCATTCACTGCAATGTTAGATCAGCAATTTAGAGCTTAGGCTCAGAGGAGCAATTTCCAGGGCAGGTATGAATTCAGTTTCACTAGTCTTAAAGTGAAGCTTTACTAGGTTACTAGCCTCAGCTTCACAAGGTTACTTGAAAGAGGCCTCCTGTGTTTTCTGCTTTTGGCTATTGAACTGAATGCCCATCTGTCCTGCTTCCATTGTTGTGCACAAAGCAACTTGCTCTGCCTCTTCCCCTGAGGCTATTCACAAGAGTTCTTCCAGTACACCAGTGTCTGGGACTTCAAGTAAATATATGTGGGACACCTTGCCAATGCAATAGTTAGCCATCATTCTGGATATGTCTGACAAGCAAATCAATGGGAAGGAGAAAGGCTCAGGCCATTTTGTGTGGAAAGGCCATTCTGAGGCTTAGCAACCAGCCATGGCCAGGCTGTGGAAGAGGCTTACACAGAATTCTTGCTGACCTGATATTGTGGGCCTTAGAAACAAGGTGAACCTGGTTCCCCAAGCTAAGCTTGTAGCACGTTGCTTGGGCTTATAGGGAGCACTTTACACTGAGCCTCTGTGAATTTTCCCCATAAGAGGAAACAAACAGCCCTTTCAAACTTCCAAGCCAGTTTACTCATTGTATGGAAGCAGTTTTCACTCATCCAGGCTGCCTCAGCAGCCCTCAGGCTAAACGGACTCTCATGAGAACTTTTGAAGAGAGCTCTTCATGGCAGACTACATTCATTCAGTTAGACTGTCGGCACACAGGACGGCCACATAAGGCAGATTGCAAAGTCAGTTTCAGCAACATCTAGGATTACTTCAGTAATTACTTGAATGGGGCATCCTGCACTGCCTTCTTTCATTCACCTACACTGAATCTTAATCTGACTTGCCTCCATTACTATTATAAGAAAGCAAGTAACTGAAAGGCATTTGGTGCATGGTTCAATCAACATTTTAGAGCTTACATTCAGAGGAGCAATTTCCAGGGCAGGTTTGAATTCAGCTTCACTAGCCTTAAAGAGCATATTACTTGAAAGAGGCCTCCTGTGCTGCCTGCTTTTGGCCTATTGAACTGAATGCCCATCTGCCCTGCTTCCATTTTTGTGCAGAAAGCAACTTGCTCTGCCTTTTCCTGTGAGGTTAGGCAGAAGACCTCTTTGCAGTTTACTTGTGCCTTGGAGTTCAAATAAATATGTGTAATATACTTTGTTAGAGTAGTGTTTGGCCATTATTCTGGGTATCTCTAAGAAGCAAATCACTGGGCAGGAGAAAGCATCAGAGCCTTAGTGCCCAGCCCCCATCTGGCTGTGGAGGAGGCTTGCACAGACCTCTTGCTGACATGTAATTTGGGGCATCCCAAACAATGTACACCTATGTCTCAGAGCTCAAGCTGTGGCATGGGCAACCCACTTAGAATGAAAAGTTTACTATGGGCCTCTCTGGAGCAGCCAGGCAAGAGAAAAAAAAAAGGCCCCTCCAAGACAGCTTACTCATTGTATGGAAGTGGTTCTCAGTCAGCCAGGCTGCCTCAGCACACCTCAGGCTAAACGGCCACACTTGAGTGTGTCTGCCGCTAATAAACACAGCTGTTCGGGGCAGACTTCATTCAGGCAGAGTGCAGGCACACTGGACAGCCATGGAAGGCTGATTGCAAGCAGTTTCAGCAACTACTAGGATGACTTGAATCATTACTTGAATGGGGCATCCTGCACTGCCTTCTTTTACTCACCTATGCTGAATCCCAATCTGACTTGCTTCCATTGCAGTTATTAGAAAACATCTTGTTCTGCACTTTCCCCTGAGGCTAGTGTAAGGCCTATTCACAGCACAATTATCTCTGCAAGTTAGAGTGCAAAGAGAGATGACAGCCCTCTACACCAATTTTTACTAAGTTTTCCATATCACATAGGAGCAAGTTGCATGGAAGGGGAAAGCAGCCTGGTGCTCTCTCAGTCTGGCTCTCTTAGTGCATTGTGGAGCCTTTCCCAAGCAGTGTCTGGCAGAAGGCTGGCCTGCCGCTGT
Organism: Smutsia gigantea; assembly: GCA_032199065.1. NCBI lineage: Eukaryota > Metazoa > Chordata > Mammalia > Pholidota > Manidae > Smutsia > Smutsia gigantea. The sequence goes on along the minus strand of JAVSCE010005590.1, from coordinate 28,042 downwards.
TTCTGACACTTTACTAGAAAGGCAACTTCAGAGCACTGCTATTTCACACAAGGGAGGAGGCTAGACTTTGCAATCTCTTCTAGGGTCCTGAGGAAACAAGGCCCTTGCTGTGGATTACAAGCCTGTGAAGACCCAGCAACGAGAGAGTTTATTCAGTGTGTTTGAATACTGCAGTCTTAGTTGTTGCAGGCAGGGACTGCAAAAATGAGAAACTGAGTCAGAATGATGTTTAATGCAGAGGGCTTAGACTTCCTTTGGAGACTAAGCAATGAGTCAGTGTGCCCCTGATTCTATATTAGGTTACAGAAAGTATTAAAACAATCATTGGTTAATAATTATTGAATGTACTTTCTCAATGAATCAACAAACCACAAACTATATATGTTTTTTATGTTCCTATTGTTTTAAGTCAAGTCATCCAGTTACGTGAGTTTCACAGCATGTTCTTTGGGTTTGCCTCAGAAGGATCACAGGAACTGTTTGCAGCTCCTGTTGCACACTGTTCATAACTCACACCAGATTTCAGGAATTAACACATATTGTTCTTTCTATTACACTGGTTTTGGCTATTAATCAAACTTAAGCAGTAAACATATTGTTTTTTTCTCTTAGATTAGTTTTGGTTATAAATCAAGCTTAAACAGAAACTAAACTACAGCAAAGTTAATTGCTGGGGTGTCTACCTTTCCCCCTTTTTGTTTAGCTTGAATCTTTTGTAACATTAATGAGAAGACTGCTGATTTCTGTTGAGAATGTTGATGTTTTGGGTACCTTTTCTCTAGACTATACAAAACACAAATAATAAACATAATACAATTATTGTAAGTGTAGCAGTGGAACCACTAAAAATTTTTAATTTTTTTTTCAGGTTCAGATTACTTATTCCATCTGCAATGCTTTTCAATAGATTAGAACCACTTAATACTTGCAATTGTTCTTGGAAAGTATCAGTAATGTGTGTTTGAAATTTTAATATTTCTTGAGTCATGTTACCATGATTTAACAGATGTTTTTTAACATTATCTCAGGGAAAATAAGTATGATTATAAGGTACAGGGGTAACACAAAATCCAGTTATATTCCAATTACATTTCATAGAAATTTGATGTTGTGAACTAACAATTTGAACTTCTAGCATAATAACTGCTTGATGCAAATCAGTCAATTGTGCATGAATTTCACTATCTATCTGTCTTTGAGTGGTCCACAATTTTCACAAATTAGAATGCCAATTATTAACAAAGTCCACAGTCTGGATGCTTTGCTGAAGTGCAGCTCTGGCAGTTGCAGTTATAGCTATGATTCCCAGGAGAGTGGCAATGATTAATCCAATCATTCACTTAGTTCTCTTCAGAAGATTATCAATCATATATTGGAGAAGCATCATGCTTGGAGAATCTTGCCATTTTCAGTGTAGTTGAACTGGAATTTAGAGACCTGTTCTAGCCTTAAGAATATAAAGACTATCTTCTGTGGAAAAAGGAACAGAGTTATTAATACAAGTATAGAATGAACAATTTACACAGTAGATGGAATATCCAGACAAATTCCACACTGTGTAACTAATCATAGTTTAAAAAGGCAATCTGACACAGTCTCTAATATAATGACCCTTGTGTTTTGTAAAACTCAATCGACTACTTTTTGTAATACTATCATTCCAAATATGGCATTTCCAAGCTATCAGACCCCATAAAGCTGAGGAAATTTTCCATAAGTGACATTGCAGGGGCCCAAAACGTAAATGTGGGGCAGGAGGAGACATCCCACCTCCATGCCAATAAATGGTGTCATCAGAAGATGTGACAATGGTGTTATTAGTGCCATTAATATATTTACACCATCCCAGGTCATGCCCCTGTCCTTTGGTCTGGGTGGAATCTTGAGGGCTCCAATCAATGATGCTTCCATAGGAAGTATTAAGTAAAACCCGACCTATTTCTCCTCGACAATTTGTCCAGTGCACCCATTCACTAATTTTCATAGCTGTTGTCTGGATGAAGTTGGGCAAATCAGGGGGATGATCTGTTGTGTCTTTTGTATTATCTTTTTTGTGGAATCTGAATGCTTGAGGAAGGAACAATTTTTTATTGGTATCGTTTTTGACAATGGATAGCCATGCAGCTGGTTGTATTTTTAAGCAATGGTTTTCATGTCCAATATAAATGGGTATCCCCTCTACTCCCACTGTATAATTCTCAATTTTCATGCCTCTTCTCCTGGCTTTAATGGACCACTAGTATCATAAGGGCCAGGAGTCCAAATGGAATTATTAACATATATTGGGACCGTTTTGAAGAGCCAATAGATAACTTGATTGTTTGGGGGTTTAGGAATGTAAGCCCAGTATGAATGATTAATGCCATTAGCAGAACATACCCCCATTGTGACCACAGCAATCTTAGCCAGGAGCAAATTTGAAGCACATGCTCCTGTCCAGTCTTTGTATAATTTTTTCAGCTTCCTGTGTCATCTTTTTTAGTTGTCCCCATGCTGGAGGATTCACTTTTTGAGTTCTTTATAATGGAACTCAAACTCTGGATCTTCCAATAACCAAGACTTGCATCTCATCAACTGGAGTTTCTACAACAAATCGAGGCCTTTTGTTCATTTTGGGGGTTTTATCTTTTTAGCCGGGATCTACACAGTTTCTCCTATTTCTGTAATGACACAAGCATATCTTCAGTCCCACCTCTGAACCATCCCTGATTCCCTTTCTCCCATGTCATTTTTATAAAAAGCAGGCTTATTTATTTCAGGAGACTTTTCCTGTACTCAATGTCTGTCAGCTGCTGATGAGCCTGTATCATTTAAATTTTAAAAATTCAGGGTAAATAATGTCCTATATATTCTCATACGGGGAGTTTCTATGCCACCATATCCCCCCTTTTATTTAAGCAACATATCTTTTAATGTATGATTATGTCTCTCAATAATTGCTTGTCCTTGAGGGTTATATGGAATTCCAATAACATGCTTAATATCCCACTGGGAGGGAAACTTTTGTAATTTTGCAGAACGATAACTAGGGGCATTATCTGTTTTAATTTTAGCTGGTAATACCATAACATTAAAAGTTTCTTTGTTCTTATACTCCAGAGATGAGTGAAATCATTTGGTACTTGTCTTTTTCCACCTGGTTTATTTCACTGAGCATAATACCCTCTAGCTCCATCCATGTTGTTGCAAATGGTAGGATTTGTTTTCTTCTTAAGGATGAATAATATTCCATTGTGTATATGTATGACATCTTCTTTATCCATTCATCTACTGATGGACACTTAGGTTGCTTCCATTTCTTGGCTATTGCAAATAGTGCTGTGATAAACATAGGGGTGCATATATCTTTTTCAAACTGAGCTGCTGTATTCTTAGGGTAAATTCCTTGGAGTGGAATTCCTGGGTCAAATGGTATGTCTACTTTGAGTTTTTTGAGGAACCTCCATACTGCTTTCGACAATGGTTGAACTAATTTGCATTCCCACCAGCAGTGTAGGAGAGTTCCCCTTTCTCCACATCCTCGTCAGCATTTGTTGTTGTTTGTGGTTTGGATGCTGGCCATCCTTACTGGTGTGAGGTGATATCTCATTGTGGTTTTAATTTGCATTTCCCAGATGATCAGTGGTGTGGAGGATCTTTTCATGTGCCTGTTGGCCATCTGAATTTCTTCTTTGGAGACGTGTCTGTTCAGCTAATCTGCCTGTTTTTTAATTGGATTATTTGCTTTTCGTTTGTTGAGGTGCATGAGCTCTTTATATATTTTGGATGTCAACCCCTTATTGGATATGTCATTTATGAATATATTCTCCCATACTGTAGGATGCCTTTTTGTTCTATTGATGGTGTGCAGCTATTTTTCAATAGAATGTTTAGAATCATTACTTAAAGGTGAAGTTTCTGTACACAGCTGAGAAAAGCTACTGTTTACTGTCCCTTTTTAGTTCTGTTTCAGAATTCTTTTCCATATCTGATTCATCCTCAGAAAATAATGATTCAATATGTAAAGTCCCTAGACTTTCATATCTACTTGCAGGAGATTCATGAGAATGAGGACACTCTCCCAGTATTTTCTGGGTCTCCTCTTTATTTTCATTTTCATCATTAAGTTTGACTATTCTTACAGATTTTTCAGATTCAGATTGTAAAGTTTCCAGGGATAAACTAATTAAATTGCACAGAGACCAGACAGACAAGGGAATTGCTCCCCCTGCTGATGAACTCAGCAGAGAGCTCTCAAAACCTGTATAGAGACTTTTAAGTTCAATACAGCTTTCCCTTGTCGATTAAACCAATAACAATACTTATTAACCAATTCAAACAACTCTATCATACTTGATTTTTTAACTTTAACCCGGGAACCTTTAAGAAACGTATGAAATAAAACAGCATATTGTCGTTGGGCAGTGTGGGAAATTCCCATGACTCTGCAAAAATAATTCCGAAAGTTTCGCTTACCTCGGAGTACACAATTCCCTTTCAGTTCTGACTGGCCTGAACTCAACTGAAGCCTGTCATTTCGAGCCCCACATTGGGTGCCAAATGTTGTAATCAGAGACCACGAAAATGAGAAACCGAGTTAGAATGACGTTTAATACAGAGGGCATAAGACTTCCTTTGGAGACTAAGCAATGGGTGAGTGTGCCCCTGAGTCTATATTAGGTTACAGCAAGCAGTAAAACAATCATTGGTTAATAATTATTGAATGTCCTTTCTCAACGTATCAACCAACCACCAACTAGATATGTTTTTTATGTTCCTATTGTGTTGTCAAGTCATCCAGTTATGTGAGTTTCACAGCATGTTCTTTGTCTGGGTTTGCCTTAGAAGGATCACAAGAACTGTTTGTATCTCCTGTTGCACACCATTCACAATTCACACCATATTCCTGGAATTAACACATATTGTTCTTTCTATTAGATTGGTTACGGCTATTAATCAAACTTAAGCAGTAAACATATTGTTCTTTTCTCTTTGATTAGTTTTGGTTATAAATCAAGTTTAAACAGAAACTAAACTACAGCAAAGTTAATTTCTGGGGTGTCTAAACTAAGGCATGCACAGAAGCATTTAGCCTAAGAGTACTCGCACATGCTTCTTTCTCCTGGCAAGTCATGGAGAGAGCTCTTAGCGTTAGTTCAGGCAGATAGAGTTCACGCACAGACTAGCTCTTGGTAGGGATGATTGGATGATCAGGTGCAAGAAGCCCAAGGAACATCTTTCCTTCAAGCTTGTTGGAAGTCCTGTTCACAGAACATGTATCTCTGGTACTTGAAAGGAATACACCAAGAACACATCTGTACACCTAGGTTTGGCCATCCTGTTCTTTATGTGTTAGGAGCAAGGAAAGGAAAGGTGTTCGATGCAGGGTTAGATCAATAAGTTTGAGCTTAGGCTCAGAGGAGCAATTTCCAGAGCAGGTTTGAATTCAGCTTCACCAGCCTTAAAGAGCAGGTTACTTGAAAGAAGGCTCCTGTGCTTCCTGCTTTTGGCCTATTGAACTGAATGCCCATGTGTCCTGCTTCTATTGTTGTGCAGAAAGCAACTTGCTCTGCCTCTTCCCCTGAGGCTACACAGAAGACCTCTTCAAAGTATAGTGTTAACCAGCTGGGTGTTGAAGAGGCTTGCAGAGAGCTCTTTCTCACATGAAATTTTTGGCATTCCAATCCATGTACATCTATTTCCATAGCTCAGCCCTTGTTACGGGGGACCTGCTTACAATGAATTTTATTCTGGGCCTGTCTGAAGCAGTCAGGCCATAGAAATAAAAGCCCCATTCAAAGACAGTTTACTCATTTTATGGAAGTGCTTGTCTCTCAGCCAGGTTTACAGATAAGGCTTCAGGCTAAATGTCCACATTTGCATGTGTCTGTAGCTAGTAAAGACAGTTAATGTAACACATACAGAATATGAGGGCTAAACATTGCTGTACAAATGTTCCAGGTGTATTCAGTTGAACTCCAAGAGAACAATGTGCTGCGAATAGGTCAACCATGTAGATTCAGAGAACATGTTCAGAAATATTACTGTATAGCTGATCATAAAATCAGTCCTACAAAGGTATTGTGTGTGCATATGAAAGAACCAAACTAACGCCATGACAGGCTTCAAGGAGTCTCAGAAACTAGAAGGCCTAAGTTTCAGTTTCCCCGAAACTATCAGGTAGTTACATATTGCCCAAAGCATGTAACCACCCTCCTGCCATCCAATCAGGAGAAGCCGAAAGCCTCCCTACATTCCTGAGGATGGGGTCTGCGGGCAGGAGATATAGATAAGACCCTGTTGCAAAAAGCAAAAAGTTAACCTGTTAGTCATCAGACAAGACCCTAAGTTTGCTCTGTAATTGGTTAATTTCAAAGATACCTTAAATATTGTGATTGGATCCCGCCAAAAGTAACGGATGCTCCAAATGATATGTATGGCTGGAATTGTCATCAATGATGTTGTGTAACTATGATTGGATTGCTGTGTCTATGTCCCAGTTTCCTGTAACCCCCCCTTCCCAATGCCCATAAAAATACTGCCCGCCTTTGTCCGGGGCTCTCAGCTCACCTCCACTACCTAGGTGGAAATGCTGGGAGTCTGAGCTTAAGCCCGTAATAAACGCCCTTTACTCTTGCATATGTGACTCCGTTTCCCTGGTGGTCTCTGGTCTCTGAGGATACTGAAATCCGGACATAATACATAAGCTCTATCTCCCTGTACTAATACTCTACCAAAGAGCACTGTCCATTACAGGCAGAATGAAGCGTCTGTTACCATTGAGATTAAAGCCTGCATTGGAAGCCTAAGAGACCTGCAATCAAATCCAATGAACACTCTATTGCCTCTTTTATTCACTGATTGGAATGCCTCAGGAAAGGCCTTGTTTCAAATGCACCCTAGAAGAGGAGCCACAGTGCAACCTGCTCACCTCTGTGAAACAGCAATGCCTTGAAGAGGACCTCCTACTCAAGTGTCAGCAACAGCTGCAGTGCACCCTTCTAAACACTGCTTGGGCCAGGCTTTCTAGAGCATTGAGCAGGCCTCACTGAGAGCACCCTGTGCTCCATTCCCCTTTGAAAGACCTTGGTGCTGTGTGCTATGGAAAAGTTACTAAACATTGCTCTGGAAAGCTGAGCTCTACATGTGTACTCAAACTGCCAGGGATAAGTCTGCTGTGTATAGGCCTTTGCACTAGTTTCAGGGCATTTGTGCACAACTAGTTGCTCTCTAATACAGCCATGGAAGCCAGTGAGATGGGTGTTCCTTTGAAGTGAGTTAAAGGAGACTCTGCAGGATGTCCCTTTGAAGTAAGATGTTCTGAATGGTTATGAAAAGTGAACTTCCCATCTGCCTCAGACGGCTGTCCTGGGTTCCCCACCTCTCCCTCACTCAATGAACACTGCACCATATATAGTTCTCTTCATTTACTTTAGAAAGATGTGTTAGTGGAGCATTGTTTATTTTCCTTGGTTCTTGTCCCTGCTGCAAAAGAACAATTGCAGGGCAGAGACCTGCTAGGTAGTGAAGCCGAGTAAATGTTTTATTTAAATTTAAGAGGTTAAAAAGAACCTGCAGGTGTCCTCAGGGAGCAGAGAAATTTACTGATCTGTTTCATCCCCAGTATCTCAGCTTCCCTCTGTCATGTGTAACTCCAGAGGGAGGAAATCCCAGGGCAAAATACCTAGCTGAAACAAATCAGTCAAAGGAAGAAATAAAGTTTAAAACCTGTTTATTTCTTACAAACAGTGGTCTGGGGGCCATCTCTCTCCTGCTCCAGCAGAAGCAAGTGAATCCTCCCTCCCAACCTCTCAGGTTCAGATAAGCCCTGGTCGCCTTGGTAATTATCCATTGATATGGAGATGAGGTACTTCTCTCCACCCCTTAGGAACACCTGTTAACATGGAGATGCACTGAAGCCAGGTGAGAGATTCTGGAAATACTGCAATTTTACCCACAAAATATATCAATCAAGATGGCCTGCCCTGCCCCCAAGGTGGGTGAGTTGTCTATTTGCTAAAGAATATGTTAAGAATCTTATTAACTTCCTGGGTTTTAAAATGCAATCTTAGCTTTAACATGGAATCTTTCCTGTTTTTACTATGTTGTTTATAGCTGTGCTTGTTTGCTAAATTAATCATGATGCTTATCTCCTGCCCAGGTTGCAAATTATTTGACTATGGGCTGGGGGAGATAAAAACAGCATATAGGTTAAGTTAAAGAATAAGGTTGACCTTTTAGCAGGCTAAAGTAAATCTTAAAATGGCATGATCTAATTGACACAATGAAGACATGGGCTGTACTCAGATACTTTTATTTTTCTGGGGAATTTGGACATTCCAAGTAACTCCTGGCCTTTGGAACTACTACTGATTAACCCATTAACTCTGTGAGTCTTTTCTGGCTCTCAGTTTTATTTGGTTAACTCTTTGAGTCCCTTTTAGTGAGCTTTACTGACCTTATCCTCTCCCCACCTGGCTCATTTCTATTCTTCTGCTTAACAGATTAAGTCCAATCTTCTTCTTCAAAAATGAACTCTCATTGCGAAACATTGCCCTGCTGATAACATGGCAACAGTCTGCTCCTGAATTGAAGAAATTAAGATGGACTATTAATGCTTATAAATCAATGAATAGTTGGTGTTGTGGGAAACTCGAGGCTGCTGCCTGGTTGTTCCCTGCTTCCTGGAGAACTCTGCTTTTGTTTTTTGCATTACTTTGTTCACCTTAGTGCATTTAAGGAAATTATTTTGTCCACAGAGACCTCAGGCCTTCTCCTTCTAGGCTTTGAACACCTGAAGATGGGCTTCATTCAAATGCCACTTAGCATAGGTTAAAAATATGTCCTTGTTATTGTACATATGTCTTCTGGGTGGGGTGGAATCTTCCTCTGACACAGGGATAATGCCCTCATGGTAACAAAGAAACTGTTAGAAAACATGTTTCCTATTGGGGTATATCTTCTGTAATCTCCAGTAATCAAGGCACCCACTTCACTGGGCAAATCATATAAGCATTAATGAAAGACTTGTAAATTTCTTGGCCTCTAACTTAAAATTTCAAAACTTTTTGGAATTACTGGACTTCCCTGGCCTAAGGTATTGCCTTTGGTTCTGCTGCCTGTTCACAAAACAAACCCAGTCCATATGAGTCACTGACAGAACATGTCTATTGGTATATAACCTTTGCTGATCCCTTGTTGTCTCATGCTAGTCTGCAAGTCTTTATCTTATGCTACAGCTTGTCATCAATATGTTAAAGAAGGCTTTCCATATTCCAATTCAAAGCATCCTGTTGTTCATAGACTAGAGCCTGGTGACAGGGTATTCTGGAAATGTCACCAGAGGAAGACAGCTCTTGAGCCCCATTGGAAGGAAACTTACAAGGTGATCCTGGCCACTGACACTGCTGCAAAATTAGAAGGTGTTGAGCCTTGGATACACATTTTACAACTGAGATCGCTCCTCCACCTGACATCTGGTCTTTGGTATAGACACAGGAGGCCTCCAATTGAAATTAATGAGGAAGAGAAGAAGCTGACATTGATATAAACTGCTTCCACCCAAGGTGATGGATCAAGGCTTCATATTTTTAACTAGACATGAATCTTCTTTTCCTTTCCTTTCATCTGACATTGACCTGGGAAGACAGGCCCTCATCTGTATCTCCCAGGCCATTGATAAAGAGGGAGAGGTGTAACCTTGGGAATTTATAACAACCTTGTATTTCAGGCTAGGAGAAAATCTTAACTGTTCCCTTAACTTTTGACAAGCAAAATTTACATCATTGAGTTAGAAGGGACCTTTCAGAAGCTTTCCACAGTTCCTTTTGTCAGGTCCCTGTTTCCCTGGTTAGGATTAAACATAGATGAGGCCATGATCAGTAGCTTCTCCTCAATTCTTGAAGTTATTGCAGAATCTGCTGCTGAAGCAATAGCTGCCCAGCAAGAATTATTAAACTCTCAGGCCAAAATTGTTCATGATAACAGAATAGCCCTTGATTATCTTTTAGCTGAACAAAAAAAATATCTGTGCTGTGGTCAGTGCCACCTGCTGTACCTGGATCAATACTCCTGGGAAGGTTGAAATTTGGTTACTGAGGAAGCCACTGGGCTTGAAGGGGTAACTGGTTACTTTATTTTGGTTGATTTGTGTCTTGGGGACTATGCCTCCCAAATGCACTAGAAACATTGGAAATTATTCTGCTTATAGCTATCATAATAATCTCCCTGGTGCATTGTATCCTCTCAAAGAGCTCTATATGCATGCAAGGAACAGCTGACTACCAAAGAGATGATCTCTCTGAGACTAGAACTTTGAAAGGGAATCAAAGAGAATGACTGACTTAATGGTTGCGGACCTGAAATTAACCTGTGACTATCACAAGGGTAAAGCAAGAATGTCATGACCCATGGACACCACACAGAAGGAGCAACAAAAGCTGTAGAAACTTCACAGAGTCGCAGCTGTGAGTGGCACTGATGCCTTAACTTTTGGTTACATCTCTCAGGTAATCTGAGAGTCTGATCAAAAGGGGGGAATCAGAAAGTCTCAGGCCCAACATAGCGTCACTTTTGCTAGGCCAAGTCACCAAACCAGAGAATAATACCTAACTTAATTACAGTCTCAACCTCCCTCCATCCCCAGAAATATAATCAGTCAGGAATTTTTCTGGCCAGTACCAATAAGATAATGGCACTTGTGCCCTATCTATCCCGAAAGGAAGAAGAGGTAATCCACCTCATGAGACCCGTATCCCCATCTCCTCTCATACACATAGATAAGCACCAGAATGCGTACACATGTTCTTTCAGGACACTGATGAGATATGTCCATGCCACAGGGATTGATGCATTGATAAATGTAACATCTGCTTTAGAAAAAGTATTTAAGATGTCTCCAAATGAAGTGCCTTTGGAGCAGTTTATCAAAACTCTTCCTGGGTTATTTTGCTGGCCGTAATCCCCAGTAAGACTATGAATAAACCTTATCTTTCTTAAATATTATAGTCATATCCATGTATTCAGTCAACACCATATATTCCAATCCTTTAGCATATCCTGAAAAGGTCAAACCCTAAGTCCAGAAATGGTCTTAAATTCATAACATGTAAAAAGAACAACAGGTATGATGTTTGCTAACACTGATTCTGAAAAGACGCCTGAAAGGAATGTCTCAATAGTTATTGCTGCCAGGTTTTTAAAAAAAATCAGACAACAGTGATAACAAATAAAAGCAACATGAAATGATTTATTGAGAAAATGACCACTCAGGTGAGTAATATTACACAGCAATACCAGATAATCTTCATTTTGTCCTAAAAGTTAGTTTTTTAAAGTAGTTCCACCAGTTCACGTGGGGATGGCAGATAACTGCTGTCCTGGTCAGATCCTTGAATAGATTCAGAGGTGTGTTTGTGTGTGTGCACCAAAACTACCAAGGTTAAGAGGGAATTTAGAAATACATAGATCTTGTAACTTATTCTCAAACCTTGGGGAAAGGGCATGTATTTTTATCAGGGCATAAACCTAACAGTCAGTGTGGATGTTTGGACTGCGTTGCACCAAAGGGCATCATCTCCTCAAGGGAACATCACCTGCAGCCCAGACTGCAGAGCCCCAGAGGAGAACGCTGGGCTGTTACTCGGCCTGGCTGCCAGAGGAGGCATCCGTGACCGCGGGGTCCTCCTCCTCTGTGGTGCTGCTCTTCTTGGCCACAGCGACAGAAGCGGGTATTTGAACAAGGATCTTCCCTGTCTTGCCCTCTCTTACCTCAGAGTCCTGGCCCTGGGCGCTAGGCACTTGTTGTGGGTGGTGGCTCGGGTTTTTGGGGCAGCAGGATCCGTAGAATGGCTGGGGCCTCTGCTGTGGCCTGCTGATATCACGCCTGCTTTCCTCACCCTTGGCGTGGAGTTCCTCAGAGATGCCAGGTAGGGGTTTGGACTAGGAGCGGTGCCTTGGGCCCTAGGGCGACTCAGTAGGTAGCTGGAGCCAGACCCCTGCCACGGTGCGCCCTTAGGCCGCTGTGGGGAGCAAGGATGGATGGGTGCTGAATCACAGCGGGGCTCTTTGGAAGGGCAGGAAGCGCCGCAGCTCTTGGTCTTGTGGACTGCTGGACAGGCGGCACCTCAGAGCCTGAGCCACGGTGAACCTTCGCCGCTGACTTTGCCATTGTCAATGTTGTCCTCAGATCCCCTAGGACTGTGAAGTCGTGGCGCACCGCCACGGACATGAAAGACCGGGAAGAAGCAGGGGCAGTTGGCAGTGTAGCAGCTGCCCTCCACTGGGACGCCAGCTGGCCCTGTCACGTTAGCGGCCTCCCTGCCTCGCTCGTCCTGCACCACATCGAACTCCACTGTTTCGCCATTGCCCATGCTGTGCTAGTACTTGTCAGCATTGTTCCTGGTGATGGCCATCTGGTGAATGAACACTTCTTCCTGGGTATTGTGCCTGCTGATGAAACTGTACCCATTCTTCACGTTAAACCATTTGATGCAGCCTTGCACCCTCTCAGCGATGATCTTCTTGGGAGCCTTTCCCTTGGCATCCGCTGCCGTGGTGGCCTTGGGGATCGTGTCCTTTGTGAGATTGCTGGCGACTAGGGTCTGGGGATGTTCTCTACCTCCCAAAGACACCAGGTGTTTCTGCGTGGATTGGGGAGAGACCTCTGTGAGGGTGACATCTTCTGCCTCACTCATGAGGCCGTGTTTGCTCTCCTTTCTCAGAGAATCTGAGGGAAATTTGGCCCTCGGCGGTTGGGGATGGGGGACGGTCCATCAGGAGGTGGGAGCCTTGCTCTGGAAGAGTCACTGGTCAGAGCCAAGGACTCTGGCTTTGCTCTGAGACTCCTGGAGAGGCCCATGATGTCTCCTGGGGCAACAGGATGGGGACCAAACAGTGGCTACCTGTGGTGACATCTCAGTGCAGTGGAGGGTCCTAGGGTGTTCGAGATAGGGGGTGGGGCAGATGCGCTCTGCTGTGTGCACCTGGTGCCACATCATAGCACCTCTTGGTCCATCATGGAGATAGGTCACACTTGAAGTTCTAGGGAGTGGTCTTCTTGTATACCCTCTTACTTGACTTGAGTGGATGGGAAAAGAGGACCCATTTTCCACCCTTCTCCCTTGATTGGGGCAATTCAGTCTTCTAAGGGCATTCTCTACAATACTGTCTCACAAAACCCTGGTCTTCTTCCAGCCTTCTATGTGGGTGAGGCATTTTGTGTAACTTGAGACAAAATGACAACCACATGAAATTAAGGCCCAGTCAAAGAAGCCTCCTATGGTTTTGTTTTATTTTGTTTTGCTTTCCTGCGGAGGAACAGGGGAAGCCTGCCAGTGTTAGGATGCCAGTATTGAGAGGACACGAAACTAGTGCAGGTTTGTGCAGACTAGTGATAGGTTTCTAAAGTAGTGAAGCTGAGTGAGAACACTTTGGGAACTTTGAGCTTTGTGTTCTTGCATACATAAAGCAAATGATCAGGCAGAGTAAAACAGAGCTGTGAGAATTTGCCCTTGTGTTTAACTGTAGATCCAAACTTTTAGTTATTTTTTTCAAATGGCTTATGACTCTCTGACCTTCATCCTAAATTGGATCTCTGATTTAATTATAAAGGGCCCTAATAATTCAGCCTAACTGCATTGCTGATACTGTGCTAAGGTACAGCTAGCTCTCTGAAACAAAACATTTCTGAAATGAAGACAGAGTGTGCTAAAATAATAGATGGTAACTGTCCAGAAAACTTGGTTTTCATTTATTAATAAGAAAAATAAAAATAAGCCAAGTTGGCCTACCACTTTAGTGTTCATGAAAACCCCTCACATGTTGTGCATTTGATTCTTGCAACAATTCAGACTATATGGAAGTGGGAGAGGTGCTGCTTTTACTTCACATTGATGGACCCAGAGATAGGAAGTTGCTTGCCTAAATTCACATATATGGTACGGGGTTAACCCTAAAATCTGATCACAGATAGATTTCACTCTAAGCCCAGTTCTCTTTCCACCACACCTCACTGGCCTTCATGAACACTTTTGTCATCTGTTTCATCTGATGAGAGACTAGGGACCTCTTTCAGAGATGTCATGGCCTCACACAACCCAGCAGAGAACCCAAGAAACAATTGTCACATGGCTGATCTGTCTCCCATGTGTCCAGGCTGGTGGGCCTGGCCCTCTCCAGGGGCAAAAATCACCTTCATATCAACTAATCAGTGTGCGCTGATCCCACACGCAATAACCTTCTGCCTGCAGCTGACTAGAAAAAAATCCTACCAGAAAATCAGAAAACAGGAATACAGAGAAGCTGAGGCAGAGAGAGATAAAAGGACCTGTAGGAATTAAACAATAGTAAGAGAACTGTGTGACCAATCCAAACAGAAAAATATTCGTATAATAAGGGGACCAGAAGAAGAAGAGAGAGAAAAAGATAGAAAATGTCTTTGAAGAAATAAATCCTGAAAACTTCCCCAAGCTGGGGAAGGAAATAGTCTCTCAGAACATAGAAGCCTGCAGATCTCAAAACACAAGGGACCCAAGGAGGATAACACCAAGACATATAGTAATTAAAATGGCAAAGATAAAAGACAAGGACAGGGTATTAAAGGCAGCTGGATAGAGAAAAAAGATCATCTACAAAGGAAAACCCATTAGGCTATCATCAGACTTCTCAACAGAAATGTTACAGACCGGAAGAGAATGGCATGATATATTTAGTGCAATGAAATAGAAGGGCCTTGAAACAAGAATACTGTATCCAGCAAGATTATCATTTAAATTTGAAGGAGGGCTAAACAATTTTCAGATAAGCAAAAGTTGAGGGAATTTGCCTCCCACAAACCACCTCTACAGGAAATTTTAAAGGGACTGTTCTAGATGGAAGTACTTCTAAGGCTATATACATGAGACCAGAGAAAATACAATCACAGCAAAGAAACCAGACCAACCAAATACTAACTAAAGACAAAAAATAAAATCAGCCATCCACAAAATCAGTCAAGGGAAACACAAAGGAGTACAGAATAAAACATGCAACATATAAAGATTGGAGGAGGAAGAATAAGAAGGGAGAGAAATAATCATCAGAATGTGTTTATAATAGTGTAATAAGTGAGTTAAAGTTAGACGGTTAGATAGTAAAGAAACTACCCTTGAACCTTTGGTAACCATGAATCTAAAGCCTGCAGTGGCTGTAGGTACATATCTGTCAATAATCATACTAAATATAAATGAAATGAATGCACCAATCAAAAGACACAGAGTAATAGAAAGGATAAAATAGCAAGAACCATCTATATGCTGCTTACAAGAGACCCACCTCAAACCCAAAGACATACAGAGACTAAAAGTGAAGGAATGGAAAAAGATATCTCATGCAAACAATAGGGAGAAAAAAGCAGGTGTTGCAGTACAGGTATCAAACAAAATAGACTTCAAAACAAAGAAAGTAACAAGAGATAAAGAAGTACATTACATAATGATAAAGGGGTCAGTCCAACAAGTGGATATACATATTATTAATATCTATGCACCCAACACAGGAACACTGACATATGTGAAAGAAATACTAACAGAATTAAAGAAGGAAATACAATGCAATGCATTCATTTTAGGAGACTTCAACACACCACTCACTCCAAAGGACAGATCAACCAGTCAGAAAGTAAGTAAGGACCCAGAGGCACTGAAAAACCCACTAGAACAGATGGACCTAACAGACATCTACAGAACTCTACACCCAAAAGCAGCAGGATACACATTCTTCTCAAGCGCACATGGAACCTTTTCCAGAATAGACCACATACTAGGCCACAAAAAGAGCCTCAGTAAATTCAAATAGACTGAAATTCTATCAGTTAACTTCTCAGATCACAAAGGTATAAAAATAGAAATAAATTGTACAAAAAAACCCAAAAGGCTCACAACGTCATGAAGGCTTAAGAACAAGTTCCTAAATAATCAATGGATCAATGACCAAATTAAAACAGAGATAAAGCAATATATGGAGACAAATGACAACAACAGTGCAATGCCCCAACTTCTTTGGGACGCAGTGAAGGCAGTTCTAAGAGAAAAGTATATAGCAATACAGTCCTATTTAAAGAAGAACAATCCCAAATGAATAGTCTAAAGTCACAATTATTGAAACAGGAAAAAGAAGAACAAATGAGGCACAAAGTCAGCAGAAGGAGGGACATAATAAGGATCAGAGAAGAAATAAACATAATTGAGAAGAATAAAAGAATAGAAAAAAATCAATGAAACCAAGAGCTGGTTCTATGAGAAAATATACAAAATAGATAAACCCCTAGCCAGACTTATAAAGAGAAAAAGAATGTACACACATAAACAGAATCAGAAATGAGAAAGAAAAATCATGATGGACTCCACAGAAATGCAAATAATTATTAGAAAATACTATGAAAATCTGTATGCTAACAAACTGGATAACCTAGAAGAAATGGACAACTTTCTAGAAAAATACAACCTTCCAAGGCTGACCAAGAGAGAAATGGAAATCTAAACAGACCAGTTACCAGCAACAGAATTGAAACAGTAATCAAAAAACTACCCAAGAACCAAATCCCAGGCCAGATAGATTCACCACCGAATTTTATCAGACATATAGAGAAGACATAATACCCATTCTCTTTAAAGTTTTCCAAAAAATAGAAGAGGAGGGAATACTTCCAAACTCATTCTACAGAGCCAGGATCACTCTAATCCCCAAACCAGGCAAAGACCCCACCAAAAAAGAAAATTAGAGACCAATATCCCTGATGAACATAGATGCAAAAATACTCAACAAAATATTAGGAAACCGAATTCAAAAATACTTCAAAAAGATCATCCATCATAATCAGGTAGAATTTTTTATAGGGATGCAAGGATGGTACAACATTCGAAAATCCATGAACATCATCCACCACATCAACAAAAAGAAGGACAAAAACCATATGATCAACTCTATAGATGCAGAAAAAGCATTCGACAAATTCAACGTCCACTTATGATAAAAACACTCAACAAAATGGGTATAGAGGGCAAGTACCTCAACATAATAAAGGCCATATATGACAAACCCACAACCAACATCATATGTAACACTGAGAAGCTGAAAGCTTTTCACCTAAGATCGGGAACAAGACAAGGATGCACACTCTCCCACTTTTATTCAACAAAGTACTGGAGGTCCAAGCCATGGCAATCAGACAAAACAAAGAAATACAAGGCATCCTGATTGGTAAGAAAGAAGTCAAACTGTCCCTGTTTGCAGATGACATGATATTGTACATAAAAAACCCTAAAGAATCCACTCCAGAACTATTAGATCTAATACCTGAATTCAGCAAAATTGTGGGATACAAAATTAATACACAGAAATCTGTGGCATTTCTATACACTAACAATGAACTAGTAGAGAGAGAAATCAGGAAAAACAATTCCATTCTCAGTTGCATCAAAAAGAGTAAAATACCTAGGAATAAACCTAACAAGGAAGTGAAAGACCTATACTCTGAAAATTACAAGATACTCATGAGAGAAATTAAAGAAGCTACCAATAAATGGAAACACATCCCATGCTCATGGATAGGAAGAATTAATATTGTGAAAATGGCAATCCTGCCTAAAGCAACCTACAGATTCAGTGCAATTTCTATCAAAATAGCAACAGCATTGTTCAACGAACTACAGATAATCATTCTAAAATTCATATGGAACCAAAGAAGACCCCGAATAGCCAAAGCAATCCTGAGAAGGAAGAATAAAGCTGGGGGGATTATGCTCCCCACTTCAAGCTCTACTACAAAGCCACAGTAATCAAGAAAATTTGGTACAGGTACAAGAACAGACCCAAAGAGCAATGGAAAGACTATAGAGCCCTGATATAAATCCAACCATATATGGTTAATTAATATATGATAAAGGAGCCATGGACATACAATGGGGAAATGACAGCCTCTTCAACAGCTGGTGTTGGCAAAACTGGACAGCTACATGCAAGAGAATAAAACTGGATTATGGTTTAACCCCATACACAAAAGAAACTCAAAATGTATCAAAGACCTGAATGTAAGTCATGAAACCATAAAACTCTTAGAAAACAACATAGGCAAAAATCTCCTGAATATAAGCATGAGCAACTTCTTCCTGAACGCATCTCCTCAAGCAAGGGAAACAAAAGCAAAAATGAACTCATGGGACTACATCAAAATAAAAAGTTTCTGTACAGCAAAGGACATCATCAACAGAACAAAAAGGCATCCTACAGTGTGGGAGAATATATTTGTAAATGACATAACCGACGAGGGGTTAACATCCAAAATATATAAAGAACTTACATGCCTCAACACCTAAAAAGCAAATAACCCAGTTAAAAAATGGGCAGAGGATATGAAGAGACAGTTCTCCAAAGAAGAAATTCAGATGGCTAACAGACACATGAAAAGATGCTCCATATCACTAATCATCAGGGAAATGCAAATTAAAACCACAATGAGATATCATCTCACACCAGTAAGGATCGCAATCATCCAAAAGACTAAGAACAATAAATGCTGGAGAGGATGCAGAGAAAGGGGAATCCTCCTACACTGCTGGTGGGAGTAGAAGCTAGTTCAACCATTGTGGAAAGCAATATGAGGGTTCCTCAGAAAACTAAAAATAGAAATACCATTTGATCCTGGAGTCCCACTCCTTGGAATTTACCCAAAGAATACAATTTCTCAGATTCAAAAACACATATGCACCCCTATGTTCGTTGCAGCACTTTTTACAAGAGCCAAGATATGGAAGCAACCTAAGTGTCCATCAATAGTTCAATGGATAAAGAAGATGTGGTACATATACACAATGGAATACTATTCAGCCATAAGAAAGAAACAAATCCTACCATTTGCAACAACATGGATGGAGCGGGATATTATGCTCAGTGAAATAAGCCAGGTGGAGAAAGACAAGTGCCAAATGATTTCCCTCGTTTGTAGAGTATAACCCTGAAGCAAAACTGAAGGAACAAAATAGCAGCAGACTCAGAGACTCCAGGAAATAACCAGTGGTTACCAATGTGGGGTGGGTGTGGGAGGGTGGGTGGAGCGGGAGCAAGAAGAGGATTGAGGGGTATTATGTTTAGTAAACATGGTGTGGGGGATCATGGGGAATACAGTGTAGTACCGAGAAGGCCAATTGTGAATCTTTGGCACTTTAGTACACTGAAGTACAGTACTGCATTGTGGTATGGGTGTGGACTTGATAATATGGGTAAATGTAGTAACCACATTGTTTTTCATGTGAAACCTTCATAAGAGTGTATATCAATAATACCTTAATAAAAAATGTTTTTTAAGTCATAAAACTTTATGTCAAGGGGAAAAAATTGCAGTGTGATAATTTGAAAAAAATAAAAAATTTTAAATTATGCATACACATACACACACAATATGCCACTAAACACCTATTAGTATAGCTAAAGTTAAAAATGTTGACTTTATGAACTGCTAGCAAGAATGTGGAGGAACTAGAACTTGAATACACTGCTGGTGAGAATGCAAAATGGTGCAACTATATCGGAAAAGTGTTTGTCAGTGTCTTATCCCATTCAGGCTGCTGCAACAAAATGTCACAGACTGGGTGGCCTATAAACAACAGAAGTGTATTGCCTATAGTTCTGGAGGCTGGGCATCCCAATATCAAAGATCCAGCATGGTCTCCTATGGTGAAGGCTTTTATTCCTGGTTCTTACCAGGCACGTTCTCACTGTGTTCTCACACAGTGGAAGGAGAAAGCTAGCTCTCTGGAGCCTCTTTTACAAGGGTATTAATATCATTCATGAGGCTACCTAATCACCTCCCAGAGGCCCCACCTCCTGTATGCCATCACATTGGGCATTAGGATTTCAACATATGAATTTAGAGGTGGGGGGGCACAAACATTCAGACCATAGCAGGCAGGTTCTTAAAATATTACACATACATCTACTACATGATCCAGATATTCTAGTCCTAGGGATTCACCCATGAGAAAGGAAAGCATATGTATAGAGACTTGTATATGAATGTTCAGAGAAGCTTTGTAATAGCCAAATAGTGAAATAACCCTGATGTCTGTCAACACAAGAATGGATAAACAAACTGTGGTATGTCCATATAATGGAATACTCCTAGCAATAAAACGGAGTGAATTATTGATACATACCACGATATCAATGAATTTCACTATGCTGAGTGTAAGAAGCCAGACAAAGCTGAATATATGCTCTATGATTATATTTATGTAAAACTCCAGAAAATGCTAATTAATATATATTTACAGAAAGCATATTCAGTGATTGCCTGTGGACTGGAGGGAGTGAGGAGAGGAGGAGGCAGGGATTTCAAAGGAGCAGGAGCTGGAATTCACCATGTCAAAATGTCACATTAGTGGTTGTCTTTTGGAGGGGGTTGTGTGAAAGTAAAGGGCAATAAAGGACTGCACAGGGTTTCTCCGAGTTACTTGATAGCTTCTAGTCCTTACTGAGATAAGTGATCAGACATTCTACCTGGTCAATCAAGAAATTACAAAAACAGTTATATACACTCTTTTACATGTGTGAAACATTTAAGAAAATATATGTAAACATCATGAAAATTCATATATAGGTATATATATATATAACTGTGTGTATGTGTGTATAGACAGATACATGCATACAAACATACATGCATACACACATATAGAGTAACTATAGAGTTATTTTATAGACCAGAGATTCATTGAGTTTTATAAGTGGATGCAGTACTATGATCAACTGTGAACACCTCATTTTTACATTGAGAATAGTGAAGGAGTTTGTCTCAGATCAAATAACTAAGACTTAAGCCTCCTTACTTCCATGAGAATGCACTTTTCATTACTCCACCTTCCTTTTATCATCTCTTGAGCTAGATCTCTTTCTGTGACCTTCAGTTAAATCTCTGTCCACTCACAAAAAGATGTCTACACACATATATAAAGTTCTACATATATACACGCATACATACATGGTGTGCTGTTGATGTTTAACAACCAGCTCTATGGGAAGGGGACAAATTTATAGCACATGCTTACCAATTTCTCTAATCAAATTTCTCCAACCATGGCTGATCTCAAGCTACCAGCATGATGTCACTGAATGTGAAATTTTGGAAGACATGTGCAGTAGAACACTATAGTTTTTTACCATACAGACACAGTAGGTGAAACTGACTTCAAGAGCACAGATTAATAGTAAAATGCAGTAAACTAAGTAGGAAAAAATGAGTTTTGAATGTTTACTATCTTTAATATAATGTAGTTAATTGTAACTTTATATAACTTGATATTTACTAGCGGTATGCTTGCCAATTGGCTCACAAATTTCCTAAAATTTTAGTGATTGACTATCAGCTGATTTGAGCTGGCTCTAGCATAATACTGCAGCATAAATAAATGTAAACTTTGGTGTGTGCTTCAAGAGTTCCTTGGGGGATTGCTTCCCCACTATGAAGCAAACAGAGTAAGTTGACCTTGGTCTTCCTTGCAACATTTTAGAGTTTGAAAAATAGTGGGTTAATTTTATAGGCCATTCTTTGATCACTCTTACCAAATAAATAGTAGAATTGAAGAGCCACTATGTATATAGATTCCATAATGTGGTGGATTGATTCTGGAATCACATTTCTCCAGATGTATCCTCCTATTTACCTAAAACTCTATACCCCATCCCTTCCTTTCTCCCTTCCTTCCTTCCTCCTTCCCTCCCTTCCTTCTATCCTCCCTTTTTGTTTTTCAGGGTTTTCCAGAGAAACAGAACCAGTAGTATGCATGTAGAGAAAGAGATAGAAATAAAGAGAGAGTGTGGGAGAAAATCTACAGAATTGACTTACAATATGGAGGTGTAATTACTATTTTTGATATTCTGTAATTGATGTTTTGGCATCTTGGGGTCATGGGGCCATTGTCTGCACTTCAACCCTCCCAGTGATTTTTCACATGTGTGGAAATCTTATTACAAACCCTCCATCCACAAGCCTCAACTATTTGTGTTTTGCTTCCTGTCCCACAGGGTAGATCTCCACTTAGCTACTTCCTGTCACCATTGTAATAAAGGCTTTGTTCAAGCTCCTCTCTCTCTGGTTCTCTGTGCAAGTGACCCACGTGGTCCTGCATGGTGTGACATACCTCCCATCCTCCAAGGGACTGTGAATAATAAGCTCTTATGTCAAAGGTACTTTCTCCCTTTATGACATCCTACCTTACTGGATTAAAACAAATCCTAGGTACATTTTAAAACAGAAGGCTGGCAAGTCCAAAACCTGTAGGGTGGGCTGGCAGGCTGGAGACCAGGTGAGAGCTGATGCTGAAGAATCCCTCTTGATCAGGGGGAGATCTGTTCAGGCCTTCAGCTGATTGAATGATGCCCACATACATTAAGGAGGGCAATCTACTTTACTCAAAGTCCACCTACTTTTGTGCTAAATTTCATCCAAAATACCCTCACAGAAACCTCCAGAACAAAGTTTGACCATATATCTGGGCACAGTGGTCCAGCCAAGTTGACATATTAACCATCACAAGTCCACCCTTTCTCATCTTTGTACCCATAACATTCCTTAAACTGTACTTAATCTCCAAGTAAATACAATAACAAGGTCACACTTTCCACCTATCATGATATAACTGTCCTGTGTACAAAAATCCAGTAGCCCTTTTGCCACAAGAAGGTGCAAAAGAGGTGATGTTTTCTCTCTCCTTGATATTTCCTAACTTATGTGCTCTGATGCAAATTTGACAATGCTTAAATTATATGGTATCAAGTCAATATAGTTTATGTTACAATATAGGGTATAACACAGGGAAAAAAAATTTATGAGAGGTATAGATAGAGGAACATATTTGTAACAAAACAAGGAAGAAATACTCATAACAATTAGAGTCCTCCTTTCTGTAACTGCTCACATGGTCATAGCTGGCATTTATTACTACCTTCTTCTACTACCCATTCCATACTCCCCTTGCCCTTAGGAAGTGCCTCAGCTGGCCAAGGTTCTTTATCTAGTAAGGTGCCCAGACCTTCATTCCTGAAGGTTCTAGGCCATTAGTAGTCCTGCCTGAATTTGACTGTTGCCATTTCCCATTGAGCTTAATTACAGGGCATGTTATTAGGAAGGGATGCCTCAAGAGGCCTCCTGTATTCCAGACATACTCTGCCATACTTCTGTTGTGGAGTGGCTGTCCAATTTCCCCTTCGCGGTCAGGGTCAATATAACCTCAGTCATCACAGTAACTCCCTTCTTTGCCTGTTGATTGAGAAGCACAAGGAGCCTAGAGTGGCCTGGTGGCAGTCTTAAATTTCAATTCAATGGAATCACTGTCAAGTCACCTGGTGGAATCATTCCTCCCTTTGGAACTAAGACCTTGATCTAGGCCAGCAGAGCATAAGGTCATGGGGACAGGAAGCCAATTTTATGATAGTGGGTCACTAGATGTGACAGTGAGTGGTTCTACTCCCACATCATACGAACCCATGAACCCTGGCTATGGGAGAAGCAGCACCATATATTGAATGGTGAATCAGAGTATATAGTTTCCTTTAGAACCTTGCCCCAGTCTTGCAAGGTATTGCCACCTAGCTGGTGCTGTAAACTGATCCTTCTAAAGCCTTCTTCAAGGGGACCTGGCTTCTCCTATGTTCGAGCTCAGGGTATATAAACTGGCTCAAGTCTGGAGATTGATTGAGGAACTGTGACTCTTCTTTTCTTTTTTTCAAGTTAGACTTTTGTTCACATGATGTAGAATTTTTCTGGTTATACATATCAAGTAAGAATTTAGTAGGTTTCCATTACATTTGTCTTTTAGGAACATCATGATCAACTAGCCACCATATGTCTCTAGGAGTCAGACTATTCTGAATGATGCCCTGACTTCTGTCCATTATGATAACCATGCCCACCCCTACCACTTGGCCCCTGACAGCTGTGTATACAATTTCTTTCATTGTCTTTAGGTTCCCCAGTTCAAAGGCAGAAGTTACCACTGTAAGTTCTGGTCTACAGAGAAGAGCAATCATGGAGCTCTTTAAGGATGTTGGGGCTCCCCTAACAATTTCATTTCTCAAAGTCTTGGTGGAGCATGTGTCCTGAAGACACTCCCAGGGTGGGTGAGTAGGTCTTAAATGACAAATCCACCCTAACATCCCTGTATCCCTAAGCTTTTGAATCCTTTCTTCTACGGTAAAGAAAGGGCAGGCCTGGCATTTCTAGTTCATTTACGGTGGACCACATTTTGGGTCATGTGTTAGCCAACCAAAACAACACTCTTAGAGACCTTTCTAACTCTGAGCTGCAGCATTAAATGTAGAACCTCTGCTTAGTGGGCCCATATCAATAAATGCACTTAGATCCTTTATGCTCTTTCCACCATTATCCCACACCCTTAATATCCATTCCCACAAATCTCCATATTTCTGTCTCCCCACATGGTACCACTGAAACTTTCAGGATCCCATTCCTTCACAACCCTATGAACTGACAGGAAAGCATTTATATTTTCTTTTTTACATGAGAGAAGGCTGCATCTCATAGAAGCAAAGTGATTTTCTCAAGTCTAAACACCTGACATTTGGCCATTCCAGGTGTCAAATCCAAACCTTCTGTCTTAAGATTCCTGGCTCTTTCTAACGATTTTAGTTCCCAAAATTTCAACTGAAAAGTGCACTGAAAAATCACAAAACTGCCCATATTTTAAATGATTTGTTTGTCAATCCATACTATCTCTGGAGTGACCCTGTTCATTTGCAGGGTGTGGGGCAAAGGTGAGCATTCTCAGTGCCACTTTATAGATTCTCTTTTATTATTTCTGCATGTCTTATATTAGCATTCTGCCCCCTTGTACAGTTAGCAGCACTTGAGATGTGCTGGACTTGATGGTGTGGTTTTGGATGGAGCAACATGGATGGGGTTCCCCTTTCCATCCAGCCCATTTACCTTTCAAATAGGAACCACCAGTAAATCAGTAAGAAAGGGCAGTCTGGAGCATTTTCCTCCCCTCATAAGGCTGCCAGCTTGTTTACTGAATTCAGGTACGGAAAGATATTCAAGAATTCAAGAACGAATTCCGGTTGGAGATCCAATCATTGAAGAGCACAATGGAGAGTACTAAAAGCAGATTAGATACAGTGGAGGAGAAAATAAGTGAACTGGAAACTAGAGAAGAGGAATACAAAGAAGCTGAGGCACAGAGGCAGAAAAGGATCTCCAAGAATGAAAAAATACTGACAGAACTGTGTGACCAATCCAAATGGAGCAATATTCGCATTATAGGGGTACCAGGAGAAGAAGAGAGAGAAAAAGGGATAGGCAGTGTCTCTGAGGAGGTAATTGCTGAAAACTTCCCCAATATGGGGAAAGAGATAGTCTCTCAGGCCATGGAGGTGCACAGATCTCTCAACACAAGGGACCCAAGGAAGACAACACCAAGACATATAGTAATTAAAATGGCAAATATCAAGGAAAAGGACAGACTATTAAAGGCAGCCAGAGAGAGAAATAAGATCACATACAAAGGAAAGCCCATCAGGCTATCATCAGTCTTCTGAGCAGAAACCTTACAGGCCAGAAGGGAGTGGTATGATATATTTAATGCAGTGAAGCAGAAGGACCTGGAAGCAAGATTACTTATCCAGCAAGATTATCATTTAAATTTGAAGGAGGGATTAAACAATTCCCAGATAAGCAAAAGCTGAGAGAATTTACCTCCCACAAATCATCTCTACAGTGTATTTTGGAGGGACTTCTATAGATGGAAGTGTTCCTAAGCTTTTATAGCTGTCACCAGAGGTAATAAAACCACAGTAAAGAAAGTAGAACAGCTAATTACTAAGCAAATGCAAAATTAAATTAACTGTCTGCAAAGTCAATAAAGGGATAGACAAAGAGTACAGAATATGATACCTAATATATGAAGCACAGAGGAAGAAGAAAAAGGAGAAATAAAAAGGAACCTTTAGATTGTGTTTGTAATAGCATATTAAGTGAGTTAAGGTAGACTCTTAGATAGTAAGCAAGTTAACCTTGAACCTTTGGTAACCACAAATCTAAAGCCTGCAATGGCAATAAGTACATACCTATCGATAATCACCCTAAATTTAAATGGACTGAATGCACCAATCAAAAGACATAGAGTCACTGAATGGATTAAAAAACAAGACCCATCTATATGCTGCCTACAAGAGACTCATGTTAAACCCAAAGAAATACACAGACTAAAAGTGAAGAGATGGAAAAAGATATTTCAGGCAACTAATAGGTAGAAAAAAGCAGGAGTTGCAGTACTTGTATCAGGCAAAATAGACTTCATAACAAAGAAAGTCACAAGAGACAAAGAAGGACATTACATAATGATAAAAGGGTCAATCTAATAAGAAGACATAACCATTATAAATATCTATGTGCCCAACAGAGGAGCACTTACATATGTGAAACAAATACAAATGGAATTAAAAGGAGAAATAGGATGCAATGTATTCATTGTGGGATACTTCAACACACCACTCACTCTGAAGGACAGATCAACCAGACAGAAAATAAATAAAGAGGCACTGAATAATGTATTAGAACAGATAGACATAACGGACATCTACAGAACACTCCATCCAAAAGTAACAGGATACACATTCTTCTCAAGTGCACATGGAGCATTTTCAAGAATAGATCATATCGTAAGCCACAAAAGAGTCTCGGGAAATTCAAAAAGATTGACATTGTACCAACCAGTTTCTCAGACCACAAAGGTATGAAACAAGGAACAAATTACACAAAGAAAATGAAAAATCCCCAAAACACATGGAGACTTCACAACATCCTCTGAAATAATCAATGCATCAATGACCAAATAAAAACAGAGATCAAGCAATATATGGAGACAAATGACAACAATAATTCAACACCACAAAATCTGTGGGATGCAGTGAAGGCTGAAAGAAGAGGAAAGTATATTGCAATACAGGCCTATCTCAGGAAAGAAGAAGAATCCCATATGAGCAGTCTAAACTCACAATTAACAAAACTAGAAAAGAAGAACAAATGAGGCCCAAAGTCAGTAAAAGGAGGGGCATAATAAAGATTACAGCAGAGATAAATAAAATCGAGAATAAAACAATAGGAAGAATCAATGAAAGCGGGAGCTGGTTCTTTGAGAAAATAGATAAACACCTAGCCAGACTTATCAAGAAAAACAGAGAGTCTACACACATAAACAGAATCAGAAATGAGAAAGGAAAAATCACTACAGACACCACAGAAATATGAATAATTACTAGAGAATACTATAAAAAATTACATGCTAACAAACTGGATAACCTAGAAGAAATGGACAAGTTTCTAGAAAAATACAAGCTTCCAAGACTGACCCAGAAAGAAACAGAAAATATGAACAAACCAATTACCAGCAACAAAATTAAACTGGTAATCAAAAATCTACCTAAGAACAAAACACTGGACCAGATGGCTTTACCACTGAATTTTTCTGGAAACTATTTTAAATAGTTTCTAATTTCAACTGAGACCTCCTTCTTGACCAAAGGGTTATTTAGATGTGTGATATTTAATTCCTAGTGTCAGGAGATACTTTTCTGCTATTAATTTCTAGTTTAATTCCATCATAGTCTGAGAACACACTTTATTTTATTTCTATGCTTTTAAATCTGCTAATACTTTCTTCCTGAACCAAGATATGGTTTAGTTTGGTGAATGTTCTATATACTTTTCAGTATAATTTGGATTCTCCTTTCCATGGATGAAGTATTCTATAAATGTCAATACAATTCATTTAATTGATGGCATTCCTTAGTTCTTCTAACTCATTGCTGAGTTTATATTTGTTCTACCTATTACTGAGAGAGGACTGTTGAAATCTCCAACTATAATTGTAGATTTTACTCCTTGTCCTTGTAGCTCCGTCAGTTTTTTCTTCGTATATGTTGAAGCTCTGTTAGATATCTGCAGAAATGTTTAGGATTTTTATGCCCTCTTGATGAATTGATCCCTTTATCACAGTCTCCTTTAAAACATGTT